>VZUA01006922.1:15366-64999 GCA_013401035.1 Horornis vulcanius
CATGTTATCATGAATCCTTTGATTAAATGTGAAAGAAAAAACAGGCAGAAACAACATGGCATCTGGATGATAAGAGAACTCCAGTGCAGTAGATCTTGAACCAAGGAAGGGAGATCTGTAGGAATTTTAACTGTATATCCTTTAAAAACAAACTGCCAACAGATGTTTGCTACAATACTTGTTAGAGGGCTTCATTATTTTTATAACCTTTTAAATTCCTCTGATTTATAGAAAACAGCCATTCAAAGTCCATAAAAGTTAATCCTGACCAAGGAATTATTTGCCTAAAGTGAAATTTCCTCTCTCTGCTGAGGGCTTTACCCACATGGGGAAGAGTTAAAGGGCAGCTGCTTGTGGCTACCTGCTGCCTGAAAGCACCAATTCCCCAGAGGGTTCACACAGGGTCTGCAGGGGTCCTTGCCTCAGTTTCTGAGAATTTCAAACAAAGATTTTCCACAGAAGTAAAGCATACCCTTCCTCGGATGCTTCTTGAAGTCAAGCTGGACGTCCTTTGTCCATGCAAAATGTGCAAATTGTCAGTGATCAGCAATTCAATGCAAACCCCATTATATTCACCACCTTAGACAACACTGTTCCTCTAAGATTTTGCTTCACTACCAAATTTAGACCTTCACATACCAGAGAGTTCATAGGCTGGCTTAAAAAAAAAAAACAAACAAACCCCCAAAAAAACCCCACAAAAAACATGAGTGTGCCTTTATAGTGGAAAAGGAATTACAGATTATGGATTTTTCCCTTTATCTGCCAACAATATCCAAGCAAATTTCGTTCTCACTACCAGGTCACTCACAATGACCACTAGCAGCATAAATTACAGTAGTCACTAGACAATATTTTAGTTGCACAGACCTATATCTTCAATTAACCATCATCACTAAATTTCATGGTAGGCTGGAGCCTATGGTGAATATTTGCTGAGAGCATGTTGTTTGCTTTTCAGTCATGATGATTAATGCAAGTTAATTGGCAATCAACTCCAATTACAGCGGGACAATACTGGAGACGCAATGTAGGGTTTATGTCAAGACAGATTTTCTCCAAATAGATAGGATTTATGGCAGTCAAATCATGTTTTAAATTCACAGATTTGAGGAGTTAAGTGGCTCTGCTTCATGGTGCAGCCTCTCTAGACTGGGATTTTTGTATATAACTTTTATGTCAAAATTTAACCTACTCAATCCAGCACACATGGTTTGCAAACATACTCTGCAGCAAATGACTTTGAAGTTATGCTAGCTGGATCTACCTGAGGTGTTTCAGTTCTTAGATACTATCATTTCAAGAAGTTCAGTTTCTGTCAACCCAGCAGGTGTACAAACCTTTGCAGAGAAATGGTGGGAGCAGTTATCCCTCCCCAGTGCAACGTGTGGCTTTCCTTCTGAGCAGCCTGTTGCTTGTGCAATGTCTCTTCCCATCTTTTAACGTGCCATCAGAACGTCCTCCTGCCTCAGGCACTAACCGCTGCTACGCCTCTACCCTGGTTAGAGGAATTACTTCCTTGAGCAGCAGTGAGTATTGTGGCTCATGCAGCAATGGTCTCTTTTCCCATGGGGAGCTTTCTTTTTGTCTTTATCCTTAGGCTCTAGAAAATCGGCTCTGGAAAATGAGATTCCAGTCCTTTTCCTACAAATTGGGAATCTGGCTCACAAACTGACCTTCTACAATAGTGTGTGTGGAATGGAAATATGGGAGTGGAGCTATTTGGTCTAGTTACCAGTTGTTGTTTACTAGAATAGTAAGAACATAATGTTTTAATATCCCAGGTCATAACTCATTATGACCTGGTTTAGATACAACCAAACATCAAAGCTAACCAATGAGAAACAGACAGTGGGGCCTTGACTCACTGCAGTATTCTATAGATGTGTGGAGAAATCAGAACAGAGGCACAGCTGCATCCTCTGGTAAGGGTGATACTCATCCTGTCTTAATGGGAGCCTGNAAGCAGCATTTTGAACATTAACCCAGACTTCATTTTTCATCTCTGGTTTTACTGCTTCTCTCCCATGTCCTCTCTCCCTCACACGTTTACTCCATGTGTTTAATCCCCACTTATAACTTGTCATTGTTTCCCTGTTGTTTTGCAAGTCCTCCTCTGAGGTCTCTGTGCCTACACAACACCCTCTGAAGATTGTCCCTGTAGAGTGTAGCCCCTCATGCTATTTCCTCTCTGTTATGGGGTCTCCTTACTGTCCTACAAAGCAAGTGGATGGTCTGCCAACGCTGATCAGGAATTTCATAACAACCTTTCTAGCCATGTCATGAGTGCACTTCTGGTGTCATCAGGAGCCGAAGGGAGATGGTCTCTCACACCCTACCAGGGCTTCTGCTCAAGTTAGCAGAGCACAGAATGACAGAAGGGCTGGGGCTGATCTGAGACCAGACAGTCTGACCTCAAGATGATGTAGTCCACCCCTCTGTTCAAGCAGTATATTCTAGAGCCAGTTGTGCAGGACTACGTTGAGTTGGGTTTTGAGCATTTTCACAAGGCTCTACTTACTTTGGACAACCTGTGCCAATATCAGTCACCTGCACATTAAAAGGTGTTCTCTCAGTTTCCTACAGAATTTTCTGCATTGTGCCTATTGCCTCCTGTCCTGTCACTGCAGGACACCACCAAGCAGAGCCTGGGTCCACCTCCTTTACACCCCCCTATCAGCTATTTATACACATTGATTAGATCCCCCATAAGCCTTCTCCAGGCTGAATACTCCCAGCTCTCTCAGCTGCTCCATGTGCATCAGACACTCCAGTCCCTTGATCATCCTTGTGGCCCTTCACTGGCCTCACTCCAGTAAGTCCATGTCCTTCTTTTACTAGGGAGCCAGGATATTGCAGGGGAGAAAGGACCTTATTCTGACTAAGGACATGGACAGACATATTATAGGCATAAACTAACTATCATTTATCAGCCCAAATTTTGGCTTTAAACTCTCTTTGCTGCACTGTTTTATCTAATAGAACAGTACTGTCTGCTGTCAGTGAGTAGGTGGAAACACATTGTTGCCAGTGCCCATGCTAAGGTCTCAAGCACTTACCTGAGGCCAGCAGATAGAATTACCTGTAATCCCTTGTATGCTTCATGGTAAATAAGATGCCACCATTTAACATAAAAGTTTCATTTCCACTTGCTCTGCACACCAGCAGTTGTGCTATTGACAGTAATGGAAGCCTCTAGTGACTGGCTAAGGTGCATACATCTCAGGTGGTACGTGGTGTGTACAGCCACACTGCGGGCACACGTTGGCACTTTGCATCAAAAGTGAAGAAATCTTGAATAGATGATTCAACAGAGAGGCCAGGCTCCTATGGACAAAAGTACCAGAGCCTACAATCTGTTCCACAATGCAGGTGCCTATCAGGGGTAGGATTAAGGTAGTGGAAAGTAGTTTTTAAATCTTGCAGATACTTTCTAGGGATGGCCAAAACAAATCATTGATGTTGCAGTTAGTGAGTGACATGAAGCCTGCTTGGTAGGAGAGCTCTCGGCTCCACCCTTGGAGCAATGTAATAGACTGGGGTTGAACAAGGCAGTGTCAGAGCTGTACTGAGGTGTGTGTCCTGGCATGGGGCTCCAGCAGTGTGGCTACTCACTGCCTGGCACTGTTTGCCCAAGGCAATGCGCTGTGCTGTGCAGATCAACCAAGAGCAAACCTGGATAATCTCATGCTGCTCTTGTATGTGCCCATGCCCCTTAAACTGCACTCATGTACAGGCAGGTCATCCAGGCTCGCCACTCAGTTCCAGGAGGATTCTGCCCAAAAAAGCTTTAACAATGTGTTCAGATATTTTTGTTGTCTGCCAGATGAATGGTGTGGATTGTAAAAAATGTCTGCTCTGCGTAACATTTGTCCCCTATATGCATGCCGTTTTCCTTGCTGATGTGCTGCATCCTGATTACTGTATGGTCACTTGCAATCTATGAAATAAAAGGAAATTATCTGAAAATAATGTTTAGATAAAGAAACACTCAGGGAAATTAAAAAAATTAATCCAGTGAATGGCATCATGAAAAGTGTAGTATTTTTCTGTTATAGTTTATGTGCTCAATAGTTTGCTTCTGTTAACACAATTAAAATAAATACAGAATTTTTGTTTATTTTGTCATAGGCCGAGTACTACTATGAATTCCTGTCTTTGCACTCTTTGGATAAAGGCATAATGGCTGATCCAACTATAAATATCCCCCTGCTTGGAACAGTTCCTCATAAAGCATCAGGTTTGTACTGTTGATACTATAAATTTTATTTCAGTAAATAATATTCTGCAGCCAGTAAAGTCTAAATATTTCATTATGAATTGTAGTTCTGAAGTTTATTGCCTAAAGCAATGCTTGCCACAGTGCTTGGCACTGAACAGTTTGTAATTGTCTTGCCTAAGTACAGCAGCATATTTTGTCTGAGCCAAGACACATGAAGCTTTTATGTGTAGATAAATCAGCAGAAACTTGTGCAAAATTGTTGCTTAAAATTCATGAGTGCTATTACTTAAGTTGTACAACTTTTGGAAAACAAATTCTTTGATCACTATCGGAAAAGTTATCAAACCATTCTGTTTCTCAGAGGTTGCAGTTTGTGGATATTTTACTTTAATTTGGGGTCATCAGGCATTCAGCTCAAAGACACAAGTTCTAGTTTAGGATATTATAATTTATCATTTATCCCTTAGTTGTGCATTCTTAATCCTTCACTGGAATTTACAGCTCCACAGCAGAGGCTGAGCCCAAGCCAATGCAAGTGCTCCAGAAATACCACGATGCATAGTGAGCTGATTTGAGTAAAAAAGCTTTCCATGAAAGATTATTGAATCCAGTTAGCTCTGAAGTAGATGAATAATGGTTTATGTGATCTGTTTCAAGGTTCATACATGGTAGACTCTGGTAGGAAAGCAGAAATGCATACCCTGATGAGAGTAGTGTCTTAGTGATCATCGTTTCCTGAATTGGCTTAGCCAACCTGTGGGATAAATGTGGGAAAGAAATGAGTAATAAAACAGGAGGACTGGACTGCAAATGAAGCACTGATATACAAGTTTTCATCTTTGATGAGTCTTTATTACTTCCCACTTTTTCTGTGGATAAATTCTGAAAGTTTGAGTATAACATTCTCCATTTTCAGCTTGCAGTAGATTGGCATTGGAGTAATGTTTCAGTACAGCTTTTTGCTGTGACACCTGGAATTTAGCATGAATGATTGGTCTCTCCATTCAGTGGGGATTGAAGGAGTGGTCTTGAAAATAGATTTGGATGAAAGATGCTGTGATATTTGTGCCACAACTGGTGCAATTTAATTGGTTCAAGCCAAATAAATGTCAAATAAAGATACTTAAAAGCAACTTAAAAGTCATAAATGCCAAGTTCTTGTTGAGTATTATTTCCATCTCCATATAAAGCAGGTGAAATACGTGAAAAGCACTCTCTGCTGCACTCAGCACTCTAATATAAGCTAGCTTCCCCTTGAATTTTTAACTATCTAGAAAGGCTAGATCAAAATTACCCCTTTGTGACTGTGATTAGGAAAACTTAATCTACAAGTGCAGGGATGCCGAAGATGAGAGCTCATAGTTGCACCAGAAGGTCTGTTAATGTCGACGTGATGGGAGATGATACTAAAGCCAAAAAGGACTTGCCTTGTTGGCAGCACTGACACCTCAGTTCCAGGACTAATAGGGGCATGTCCATGGTGTTCCCCTACGTGGATGATGTCAGGGCACCACTGCACTGGGTGTATATATAGGCAGTATTTAAGTCCTGTCTGGTGTTCCAGTGCTCGATACCTGTAGAGTATTTGAAGCATGTACGCTGTTAATGATGAGGCACTTCTATGATGGTGGGTTTTTACACTGCCTGTTAGCTGGACACAATTAGCAAAGTAGTCCTAAGCAAATACTTGATATAAAGGTAGTGATTGTTTGCTACTTTGTAGTTATTGCTATAATTTGAATTGGCAAAACAGAGTTGACAAATCTAGTCTAGTTTGCCAGGATCTACTGCATTACCAAAGCATTTTTCTGTGCATGCAGAAGTCAGAAGAAATTCAACCACAAGCTTGTATTTAGTATCAAATCAGCAGCTGGTATTATTTTGAAAAACTGTTTTAGCCGAAAGGCAATTAATTGCCCTTAGAGACAATTAAGGAGACATAAAGGAGGAGAGACAACTATAGTAAACCTGAGCGTGGGAGACAAGAATGAGGATTAACAGATACCTTATTCAGAGGTAATTGAACCCAGTGGTTTTATAAATATCAGTGGACTTTTGAAACTTCTTTGAGGATATTTGTCTCCAAATAAGGCATATGAATGGCTTTAGTGCTGTAGGGCCTCTCTAGCCTGTATTTGCCTTATGGCCAACAGTGGCCATAAGAAGACCTGTGGAAGAGCAAAAGGAGGACAAGCATATGTGATACTTCTGTTTACCCTCTCAGCTTTTACGGCCTTCAGCTTGAAGGGTTTCCTGTGTCTTAAGTGATTTGTCTACTTTATAAGCCTAGGTGGGTTATAGATCTCTCTTTCCAGTACTTCTCCAGGTTCTCCTTGAGTCCATCTTCTTTTAGCTTCAATCACCTTGACAAGGAGTTCACTGCATCCACTGCATGAAGATCCCCCTCCTGTGGTTTCAAGTCTGGCTGCAACAGCTTCCTCAGATGGGCATTAGTCCTTGCATTGGTAGAGACAGTAGTCAGTCTATACTGTACATCCTATTTTGTACACATCTGTTATGTATCCCAATTTTTTTTTTCTCTTTGCCAGACTGAAGAGTCACAACTTACTCAATTGCTTGGGTTGCACCACTCATTGGGTGCAACCTTGTCCTTCTCTTAGCTTTCTCTAATTCAGTATATTCTGAGATGAGGTACCAAATTCTCCCTGAATTTAAGTGAGGTTAAAATCACCTAGGTTCCTTAGACTTACTTGAAAACCCATTCCCAAGCCCCAGAATTGGTACCTGATTCAGTGCTCACAGCATGGATATTGTTACACCTAAACACATGGTAAGATGTTCAGAAGGCTATAGAAGGTGCTTTTCAGTGAAAGCTTAAAGAGCTAAGACTGCTCAGCTTGTGCAAAAGAAGATATTTGGGAGGAGTGTGGATACCTGCCCAATGAAAAGCAGCTGGCTGCTCATTTCTGACCTCAGGGGAAAGCCTATGAAAGTCCAGTGATTCAATCTGAGGTTTGCAAGTTCAAAACAAAGTGAGTCATTTTTGTGGCAGTGATTAATGTCTTGAACACCACACTCAGAGAGGTAAACACAGCTATAGGTCTGTACCCAGAAGCACTGTAGTGACCTGTGGCTGAGAAAGAGCTGGCCCCCTGAGTGACCTGAGTTGTCCCCTCCTGTCCCTGTGTGACCCAGGCAGGGCAGTGCTGGCTCAGGCTGGTGTGACCAGGCTGCTGGCACAGCGCTGCTTCGTGCATTTCATGCAGCCCCCACAGTCCAGCAGCCAGGCTCAGGAGACCTTCTCTCCCTGCCCACTGCTGGTGTTGAGACATTGAAACACAGGTGCTAAGCATCCAAAGATGCTGAAAATCTCTCCAAGCTCAGTGGCAGAAGTCAGTGTCTTCTCTGAGCGCAGCACTATCTCTGCTCTGTCTGCCGTGCTGGTAGAGAGTGACTGTGGGATGCAGGGCTTTGTATGGGCTCCCACTCCTCTCCAGACATTTCATGCCTGCTTCTGTTGAGATTGGTCATTCAGAGATGTCCCTTAAGCAGTCCCACCCGAGACTAAAGGTGTTTTTTGTTGTTGGCCTTGGCATATTTGCTTAGTGGGTAAGGCAAATGCTTGCAAACTTGTAAGGGCTTGAAGACATACAGGACTTACTCTCAGCCTGCTTCTACTGAAGACAATTTAGAGAACCTTGGTTTCCCGAACAGAGGGAAAAGGCATGACCTCCCAGACAAAAGGTATTAAACCTGCATCCCCTGCATCCTAGGAGAGCATTCTAATTACTACCTAAAACTAAATTAGGTTTAAGTCACTAGGTTTCCTTAGGTTCCTTTTTAAATTAGTTAATCTTTCCTTGTTCCTGTTAGAACCATCTGCATTTCCAGATGATACAGAAGTGATATATGTGCAGGAGAGGCTGTTTTCTGGCCTGGTGGTGGAAGGATGGTTAACAGAAAGAAGTTCATATCTGTGGTTCCCTCTACTTGTTTTTAGCCAGTGATGGACAAATGTGCATCCTGAATTTGGGAAGCAGGGACCATAGCTGAGGTTTCCCCTACCATGCCCAGGTCAGCACTGTGATAGGCCATGGGAGCTCGTGGCCATGTTTTTTATGCAAGGGACTTCTCTCTGTGCTTTGGTTTGACTGTAGTGCTATTGGTGGGTATTTGGCATTATTCAAACAGGCATAAAAATGCAAAGATTCAGGAAGAGTTTAAGGGCTTTATTTCAACTCAGAACCACGAGAGAGTTCAGCCAGGATCCAGGTGGTTTTTGCTCACAGGAGGGTCCTTTACTGCATATCTGTGTGCCTAGCTGTTCAGACACATGGTAAGTCCAAATATTTGGATGCTTCCAGAGTGGGCAGTGCTGGAATGAAACATTTATGATCTGTGGTCTTGGGCTCTGGGAATGCATTGCTGGGTTTCTCCCTAGGCTTTTAAACCACAACCAAATCTCAGGGGAGTTCATGGGTTTCTACCAATTCAATGAAATCTAGATACTGTCTAGTGCTCTCATTAGCAGTCTGCCACATCTTCCTCCCCACTGCAATTTGTTGAACTAAAACACATCCCAATCCAAGCACTTATGCTATAAGAAGGTTACTACAGTTTAAGAAGGTCACAGCCTTTAAAATGTATTTTTAAATAATGGACTGTAAGAATTTCCTTTTTGCCACAAGGTTACGTGGTTTTGGTCTTTGCAAAGGTTGGTGCAAAAGCCCTTTGACTATGTAATTGCTCTAGAATGAGAACTGCAAGGGACCCTTCAGTGTGTAGGACTTACCAGAGGCAGAAGGTGTTTCAGCGATAAAATATTCCCTATTTCACCAAGGCACCAGATAACAAAAATGGCCAAATTATGGCTTGCCAAATTTTTATAAGCAATCTGAAACAACCCAAATGTAGGGCTTTTAGCTCTGTATTTCATTCAGAAATCTCAGGCCAGCTTCAGAAGAAAGGAATAAAGAGTTTCTATTAGTTGGATTTGACTTATAAAACAGCTAAGAAGAGCTAATTTTGAAGAAAAGAGATAAAATCATTTCATCTGAAGATTATTTAAGACTGCTTGTGACAATCACAGCAGAGAATTCCATAGTTCTGAGGTATTTGGCTTACTTCACCATTAAAATACTCCTGATTTACTGGCCTTAATTGGTTGTTTAAATCCTTTGTATCTCAAAAGTGTTTGAATACTTTTCCTGGAAAGGCAATGTCCAAATGTCACTATGCTTAACTAGTTCTGTCAGAGTGAGGTGTCTATGTCTTCTCTTTAAAAACTGCACCCATGATCATACTTATCAAGTGCATCATTTTGTCAGCATTTTATGGAGTAAGTTTTAGTTAGATCAGTATCTTATTTAGGCATTAATTGCAATCTCCAAACCAGAAAAACTTATCTAAAGTAACTTTTTTCCCAAAATATATGTTTTTAACAGAAGTCATATGACAGCATAGAAAATTTAGATTCAGAAGTGAACAGTTCAACTCAGAAAATTGAAAGTGGGCTTCCAGCTTGTTTTGATACATCCTTAGATACCTCCACATGAGTGATATCCTTATCTGCAAGAAAAGTATGGTTGTGTTAAGAGCACTGTCTGTGCTATAGACTCTTGGGGTTATTTCAGCAAATGAGCACAAGCTCTTCTCCTGTGCTGCTGTGCTCCTAACCCTGGAGCCACCTCTGAATAAAGGGATCTGTGTGTCTCTGTGTTATAAGTTTTCATCAATGGCATTCCTCCAAAGCTTAAATACATCTCTAATATTTATTTTTTTTTTAGTATTTCAATGTATGCTTGTATATGTATATGTACATGTATATGTTCATGTAAATATAAGTATTGTTGGTATTATTATCCTTTTAGTTGTTCAGGTTGGATTTCCTTGCCTTGGAAAACAAGATGGGGTCGCTGCATTTGAAGTGAACGTGGTCATAATGAATTCAGAAGGCAATATTATTCTCCAGACCCCTCAGAATGCCATCTTCTTTAAAACCTGTCAGCAAGGTAACACTGAAGAAAACACGCTGGAATGCTGTTTGACCAGCTCACCTAACTGTCTTATGTTTCATTTAGGATAAGAGCTAGAGAGGATGGAAATAAAGCAGTCACACAATGTGTAGCAATCATGGTGAAATCCAGGCTTTCTGGCTTTGTGTGCATTTGCTGATCATTTACTACATGCTTACTGAGCCTTTTCTTACTGAACTCCCTTAGCAGACTGGGTTGGAGACAGTTCTCTCTCCTCCTGTTCACTGCTCATCACATTAAGGACTTTGATAGAGATGTATCAGGTGCTTGGAGGAGAGCTAGTTCTGTGAAAGCAGGCTGAGGTTAATGTTTCCAGAAATGGCACATCATCTGGGGGACTGACCTGGGAACTGTAGCAGGGACACTGGTATCAATTATTGCTGTCAGTGCCTTAGTTCCAGCTTGGTGTCTTTAGTTCCCTAAATCTCAAACTTGCACATTCAAACTGAATACAAAAATGTCAAATCAATACATTTCTGCAAAACTTGGCTTTGTAAAACTTTGCAAAACTTTGGCGCTGTAGCTCAGGTGCAACCTCTTGGCTTTTGATACAGGTAAAATGGTGGAAGTTGGTGTTCAGTACATCCAGTAATCAAGCAAGTAAGCACACAGAGGAGATATTATTAGAAGAGCACCATGAAGTTGTTGCAGTATTTGCTTGGAAAGGAGAGCACTTGTTCAATCAACTGATATATGAACCATAAGCACTATGTAATAAGACTTTCTGAATTGGTATACCACAAACAACTATAATTATCACTTTGAGCTGAGGCTATGGAAATTGAAAAATTGGTGTCTAAGATAAGATAATTATCCCATATCATGTGCACTTGTATCAAATTAACCCATGACAGGGCTGATGTACAAAGAACAAGATTTTTACTCTTATCCCATGAAATCTTTGTTCACAGTCCCACATTTTCTTCTCTGCACTATTTTCTCTGAGATCATTTGCTGTAGTGTGGCTTCAAAGAGTGAGCAGTGGGAGCAAAAGCTGTTTATTCTTTGAAACCTCACTACGCCCAAATAGCAAAGCTGCTTGTGTCCTTTGAAGCCTTGCTGCTGCCAATTAGTTCAGGGAAAGTGGAGGAGGGAGAGGAGAAGTGGGCAGAGAAGCAGGAAGAAAAATGGAGGCTTAAAGGACACAAAATCAATCAGATGTCATGTATGAAGTTGTGTGTCTGGTGTAAATACAACACAAAGCTTTTCCTATCTTTTTTATTTTCAGTTCAGCTTGAAGATACTGAACTTAATAAACTTTGGAAATAGCATTGGGGTACTCTAATAGGAACAGCAGTTATGGGTCTTTATTTTGGAAAATAGTGGCTTAAAAAGGAAGGGTTCCAAACTCAGCTTAGTAGTAGCTTTCATCCAAGTTATCATTTCTGCGTTATTATTTGTTGTTGCCATTTTTATACAAGTTGTAATATCTAACTATTTAGTAGTATTGTATCATATGACCTCTCAAGAACCTGGGGTTGATTATTGTCCCAGTCCTTTGTTCCTGGAGCCAGCTGAGAGACACAAGGAAGATTTTTCAGACTCCAGAGACATGCAAAGGAGGAGCTTTCTCACATCATCTCTTCCAGCCCATACTGGAATAACTCCCATTCCTGTCCTGTGTCTAGTGAGGTGGACACATCCGTGTTTTGGGACAGATACTGAGAAGGATAAGAATGTCTTTAGTTGTTGGTGTTAGAGTAGGTTTCCTTCCTCTGAAAGATATCATGCATGGTGAAGAGCTCCTGTCAGGGCCCTAGTCACTGTTTCCAGTTATTCTTGGCCATACATAAAGGATGCAGCAGAGGAAGTGAGGGGGGCAAGGGAGCAATTTGGGTAAGAGAGGATTTGTTGTGGCTAAGAGGTGGTCACAAAGAAAAAATATATGTTTTCCTATTTTTCTTCTTGAAATGATACGTATTTAAGCATGCATTTTTTTGGTAATGAATAGCAGCTCTGCATTTGAGTACAAAGAGAGAAGCATTTCCAGAAGGAGTCCTAGAATACAGTGTTAGAACACAGTGGGACCAAAAATCCTTTACTACCATTACTATAGCTGCAAAAAGCTTTACTTTTAAGGCATATAATTTTACCTCAGAGGTTTTGAACCTTCTCACTTGGAATGTCACACAACAGAGTATCAAGATGAGGAGGTTGTGCCTACCCCTGATCCCTAGGGATGATAAGTTTTTCTAATGGGAATAAGCAGTCTCTCCTGCCTGCCTTATTCTCTGTGAGGGATCTGGGAAGGTATTTTTGAGTAATTGTTTTTCTACCCAGCAGCCCTTTTGGGTGGTGTTCCGTAGGGCTTGATTTAGCTTGCCTTCTTGTTTGATGGTGTTTTGAGGATGGTGGTGGCACCCAGAAGTATCTCTCATCCCTGTATAATCCTGTCAGTGTTGCCAAATGCTTTTACGTATTTGATCAATAATTGAGATAGAATGAGAGTTGATGATGATACAGAACTGTTGTGCAGGAGTGCTTTTATCTTCCTTTCTGGCCTTCTTCCATTTAGCCTTGATGCTCACTCTTTCATACGAACGCAGATTTCATCATTGTCACCTCAGTAGTAACAGATGTGGTAAATAATGCAATGCAAGTTGCAGTGACATCTACTTCAGGCTGCAGAAATCAAAACTGGTCCTGCACACTAAGGGTAGGTCTAACCAGCCATGCAAGTTCTGCACTAAGTTGCCTGCTCATTTCCACGCAGAAAAGTTCTGGATTGAGCAGAGCATCCACATTGCTCATGCGCTTATAGAGCAGTAGAGCAGTGAAAACGCAGAGTCCACCAACAAGTGCATCACCCATGTGAACATGTGAGGGAACATCTATTTGTAAACTACTGAAAGAGAAACTCGTTTATCTTGAAGAAATCTTAGCTGAATTTCCATGTCTTCAGTGTTTGTCCACCAGCAAGTTTTTTAACTGTTGTGTCAAGGAAATATATTGATCCTACTGAGATCTGTCTGGCAGCTGAAGTATATAACATTTTAATTAAGATTGTTGTTATATTTTATGAAGCGGAATGTCCAGGAGGATGCAGAAATGGAGGGGTTTGCAACGAAAGACATGTCTGTGAATGTCCTGATGGATTTTATGGGCCTCACTGTGAGAAAGGTAATTTAATAAAAAATCTCAACCGTCTTCTCTACCACAATCTCAATAAAACTGTATCCTCCTGCACCGTAGGCACTCCTAAAGTTAAGAATGGCCTGTTCTGAAGATTTCATGTATTTTGCATTCAAACATGTAAGAGAATTGTTATTATTATCCATGGTCTAGTGGAAATACAAATTGTTTGCATGAAAAATATTTTCTCTTTCACAAATTGCTTTTAACAAAAACTCATGCAACAGTTAAGTGATCCCTAATCACAGGGAATCCATCTGGCAAGAAGATTAAATAAAATTCTTCTGCTAGCTGGGAAACAAAGCACAGTGCTTTAGTTGCTCTGCATTTGTTTATTTGCAGATAAGATCAGATTTGTAAGCTGGCTGAAAACAAAAATGGGAAGATGAAGAGAAGATTCTCTTTCTCTTCCATGAGTGGATAATAGCCCAAAACAACATTTCCAGGATCGAAGAACTGGGAAATTGGTGTGACTTAGCAAGGAAATTAGATATTCTTCCTATTCCTCCCTTCCTTTTCCCAGTGGCAGTCCCTCCCCTGGGTGACTGGAGATGTCCATCCCAATGGGCACACTACTCCAATATAATCCTTCACTCCTAGATAATCTGTCTACATCAAAAATATTAAATACAAAGGATCAAGGACTGTTCTCTGGCCTGGAGAGCGACTGGCACAGCTTGCATTCATATGTTTAATAAACTCTTACCTTCCAACAAACCCATTACAAACTCACTCCTGGGAGGAGCCCGTGGTTACTACTCATCCCAGGACCATGGCCAGGAGGATTTGCTGGTCAGCCAGGACAAAAGCAGAGGCACCAACAATTTCACAAGATGATTTCACAAGGCCATTTGGCCCCATGCCTGGGTGCTGTTTAACTCACTAGCATGGACCCAACCTAGCTGCATGTACCAATTGTGGGCAACCACAAAGTGAAACATTGCCCCCTAGCATGCCTCCCTGAAGAGCCTTTTGGGGTTGCCACAAGGCAGAGGGGCCTTGGAAGAGCACAGGGGCTCCAGAGAAGATTCATTGGGAGCATGCAGCACAATTTGGCTGTGCAGCAGGCTTTCCTAGCCAAAATTAGGCAAGCCATGCTTATGCTCAGGTATGCAGGAGTAGGGAAGGTTCATTGTAAAGCCTGGCTGGGAGCCCCACTGAGTTACTGGCCCCTCTGAGACAGTTGTGCCTGCACAGCTGAGGAACCAGAATACAGTCAGAGAACTTTTCTGGGGGGATTTTAAATATCTAGAGTGTGTAGGTATATGTGGGTACTTTGCTCTTCCCTGTCTGGTATTAAACTATACAAGAGGCAATTTATGCTTACATCAAATCAGATTTGAACTTGAATTAGCCTATAGTTTTTAGTAGCACTATACAGAACTTGCCAGATACGAACCAAAGACATATAATAGATTTAACCCCCTACCAGAAGTACTTTGCAAAGGTGACTTAGAACAATGAACAGAAGGAAAAATAGCTTAAGGAGTCTATGTGCCATGTATTTGAATAGCAGTTGCTATCCCACCAGCAATGCTTTTTCTCCTCTTCCCACTCCTCAGCACTGTGTGTTCCTCGCTGCATGAACGGCGGGCTCTGCATCACACCCGGCCTCTGCATCTGCCCCCCGGGGTTCTACGGCATCAACTGCGACAAAGGTAAACGCCAGCTTTAAGGTAACAGCCCCCCAGGCTCTGCATGCAGCAGCTGTCTTCATTCACCTATGGCAGTTCCCCTCTAGCAGTGCATTTTGAAAAGTCAGGCAAGCGATAAGTAAATAAGTTTTAAAGATACTGTGATTCTTAAAATAGATGCTGTAGCACAGCCTGGCAGCTGATAAAGAACATAGGGATTGGCAGGTGTCCTTACACCCCAACTCTGTGAAGGGTAGTTTGGATAATCACTTCAGTGGATCCACTGAAAATCGTGGATCTTACCACAGAAATCACTTATATTTCTGGGGGGAGGAAAAAAATTTACAAGAAAATAATAATCTCTATTTGAGCTCTAGTTTCCTGTAGTAAAATTAATTCTACTAATTATTTAGTACGTAATGTGCTGCATCTGGACACATGAAAAAATATGCAAGCTATTCATTTTTTGTTGCTGCATCAGGTCTCATGAAGGGTAAAAACTGACGCTCAGTTGTTCAGCACAGTAATTTGGAATAGTCTAAGCTACCATGTAGAAAGAAACAAGTAATTTCCTGCAGAAATATAACTGACCTGCTCATGGCAGAGCAGAACGTTGTGCTGCATTTTTTGTTGCAGGTCTATATGGAGTAATGACTGAATGCAAGAGGTCCTACCTAGAGGACTTCTCAGCAATATAGTGGGAACCTTCCTATTGTTTTGCACAAACTGTTGGTGTCAATGCCATCATGTCTTGTATCTAGTCTTTGAACAGACTTTTACCACATTTAGAAAATGCTTCAAATGTGCACTTTAATTAAATGCTCCCCATGTCTTGAAGGATTAATGTGAATCCCAGCTGTTTGGTGAAAAGTCACATCTAACACAATGCAAGTCATTTGGCAGCTGAAAGTCAGAGCATTTGCATCTATGTCACCACACAGAAAAACTCACAGAGGTTTCTTTTTAGTCAAAGGATTACTTAAGAACTGTAGTGAAGCATCCTCTTGTAGAAGTAGCTTGGAGTCCTAAGCTGTGCTCCTTTTATAAGATGCTGGCAGTTTCAGTAGCAATAGTGCCTTAATCCTTCAATGAGCTTTATGTGTGGGGTTTGATAAAGATGTAGCCCAATCTGTCCTCAGAGAGCTCACTGCTGTATTGTTCTCTTGTCTCGTTCTATATTGCCTTGTGTATGTGCCCACGTAAAGCATTATGTAGGAGTAACTGCATTTCAGTCTTACATTGTAAACCAGATGAAAAGAGGATAATCCTGCTTTTACAACCTACTCAATGTTTATTTATGATGAACAGCAGAGAACATTAAATACAAGTTAGTCCTAGCTCATATTAATGACTTAGTTCATTCCTCTTTTATTTGTTTCAGCAAACTGTACAACAACCTGTTTCAATGGAGGGACGTGTTTCTATCTGGGAAAATGCATTTGTCCTTCAGGCTATGAAGGAGACCAGTGTGAAATTAGTGAGTAGCATCTCTGTGTGCTTGCTTTCATGTAAGTCAGCTTCTTCTAGTGTCAATGTCTGAATTGTAACATGTGACCTGCCTCTGCAGGGCATAGAGCAAGGATCTCACACAGCAGTTTGGGACCCTCAGAGTCAGATACCACATACCTCCAAACAAGTTTCCTACTTAGAAGTTTGATTCGTTGCTGGACCATCTCACCCCCTGCCCTGTGCTGTTTTCACTAGTAACCAGGCTTGGTAACAACCCTCAAGCCATAAGTATGCAAGCAATACCCTGTGGCAGACAGATGTGCTGCCATGCCAAGCCTGTGGGGTGCATCTATTTTCAAACATGGCAAATACCACTTGGGCACAGCAGATTAAGTTTGAGCTGACACCTCTGAAAGGACGACTGTAATGCATTTGGGAATGCAAAGGTTTGGGGCAAAAGGAGGGCTCAACTGTAAGAGCTGAAAGCTTTTATTCACAAGGTAACTTGAGGATGTACAACCAGACCTCATTATATCCAGACTTAAAACTTCAACACTGTACAGGAAAGCTTTCCCTGCTGTAAATAATCCCACTGATATTCCCCAGCACCTTCACAGGAGCATGGAGAGCAGGATTTAGCCTAGGATATGTAAATGCTGATTTTTTAATATGCATCAGTAAAAACAAGCTCTTCTCACAATTAGGAAATTTTTATCACTTTGGAAACCTGTGGAAATAAGCTCTTAACTTGCTGTCGGCCAATACACAACAATAAATGACCTGCTGTGCAGAGAAAATACACAGATAAAGTAAGATCTATGTTTTGCTCAGTCTTTATGTGTAGATTAAAAATAGATGTATGTGAAACATTTACATTTCCTGGAGAGGCAATGTCCAAGTGTCACTATGCATCTATGTGGCTATGCATTGCAAGGCATTTTGCAGCTCCTTTTTATATCCTTAAATATCTAGAAAAAAAGAAGCAGCAAAGCTTTGTTGTTTCAAAGTTAATAAAGATTACCCATTGATATAAATTCAGATCATATGCCACAAGAACAACAGTGTGGGTTTTCACTGGATTTACCTTTGCTTACATCAAGTTCAAATTTGATTATTTGGCAGAACCCCATTTCTTTCTTCAGTCCCCAAAAAGTCAACATTGTTGACATTTTTCAGATGAAGATTAAAGTGTGATTCAAAGAGAGAAGAGTGTATTTTATGTTTGGTGGTGGTTTTTTGAGGAGAATCCTTAGAACTGTTATTACAGCATATATAATTAAGGGCAGTCCACTTAATTGATCTCTCTGAAGAGCTGAGGCTCATATTTGTCTACTGCTGCCTGGGATAACTGCAACTGGTTTGACTTCCTGGAAAAGCTTATCTGTGAAACTCAAATTAAATTAATTAAAATACAGGCAGGAAACTAGTTTCTGTACAAAAGAAAAAAAAGCAAATTCAGAATCACGGTATGCTGAGACCTAAACTGGGACAATGTCAACGAGAGCAAGGAAAGCTATGCACTAACTGTGGCTCTTGTAAAGCCAGGACTGCAGTGGTTAGACTGTGATTGACAGCTGTCATCACCTCTGGGCACTGCATCAGCAGCAGTACAGCAGTAGAAGATTGCAAAAAATCTAGACAAGGCTTAGAAACACCAGAGCAGAAACACAACTCAGTCCATTTTCTTAGATCCAGGGCCAGCTACATTCAGTCATGGGATTCTTAAAATAATAAGGGGGAAAAACTTTTCAACAGGCAGAAAGCCATCTTCTGAAAATTGCAAGGTTTCATTGTTTTGGTTTTTTTTAACATTGGGTATAGGTTTTCAGTGCTTGTGTAATAATTGAATCCCTCTGTAGGACTCCGGGGAAATGTACTGAACTCAGTCTACAACACTAACAAGCATTCACAGTCTTCCAGATCTTTTTTCTAGTTATAGGTATGCATTGTCTCTAATTAGTGTTTCACTTTGAATCCAGAGAGTTTTATTTTGCTTCGGTTTCCTCCCCTACTTGTCACCAGCTGTTTTGTTGCTTTTTCCATTTCTCAGTCAATAACAGAGAGAGTTATTACTCTTTCCTTCATTCTGTGACAATATCTTAGGCCAAAGTTAATTGAGCTGTGCTGAGCCAAATGCTTGTCTGTTGCAACTTGGTGGAAGTTGGTGTCACATCTCTTGACCCATATCCTCTAGATTTACTTAAAGAACTAAGAAAATTCATTGATTTCTTTAGCATTGCTCTTTCCATTACTTGGGATGCAAATGTTTGCAGATTAGAATGACTAAAACTTCCTTCCCCAGAGGCTCCTGCAGAGAAACTGTGCTTTTACAGAAACTCTTCTTAGCAGAGTTTGTTCCATCAGCTGCTTATGAAACTCATTTCAGGGTTATTAAAAAAATTATGTACAACAATGAATGAGTGTTTCCTTTATATTGACAATACAGACAATTTCCTTTATATTGACAATACCTTTTGGGTGCTACAAAGGTCTGCAGGGGTTGAGGGCTAAGTGGGTGCTACCTGTGATGTCAAGCTCCTAAGAGGGCAGTCTGTGATCATGAAATGAGATTTTCAGCACAGCAAGCCAATGTTGATGCTTAAATTATTACATGCAGGTAATAATTAACCCCTCTCTTGGAAAAAAAAAAAAAAAAAAAAAAGAGAAGGAGGAGGAAGTGAGAGGGAAAGGGAAAGGGAAAGGGAAAGGAAGGAAGCACTTTGCTGCCCCAGGTTCCAGTTTTTGTTTGGTCGTAAATTCAGGTAGCTATTAGTGTTATATCTAGGAAGGGTGCCCTTTTTTCCTCTTTTCTGAAGAATCTAGGAAGTGTAGTGGCATTAGAAAAGAAAAAAAATTGTTTTGGACAACAATGAGAAAAGCTGCACTGGTACATATGGGCACCAAGGTGGCAGGAAAGTGAGGCTGCAGTTCCTGGTGGCCCAAGAGTGCCAGGGAGGTGACAGTGAGCCTCCCTCAGCCTGGGAGTGACTGAACTCATGGGTGCTGTGCTTCCCTTCCTAGAGATGAGTGAAGATTTAATTAGTTCAGTAATGCAGACAAATTCTAACAAGATACAGGCAGTCTGATGATGGGACATTGGACGTTAAGTTTAGGAAGGTACCTGGTGTGTCATGCCCATTGTGAAAGAAAGAAATTGAGTGTGGTTCTTCTCCACCAGCTGGGACCTCCTCAGTCCCAGGTGATCAGGGCCAAACAAGACTTCTTACAGACCCAGCCTATGCCTTTGGCAAAGTCTGTTTGTGAAGGAAAGTAATTTCCAGACCAAGAGCCTGGAAAAATGTCTGCCAGTTCCAATTACTGTTAGCAAAGTTGCTCTGTTCTTTGCAAACAGGAAAGGAGGGTATGTATTTTTAATGAGCCCTTAGTTTCTGAGCTGCCATGTGGAACATCCCTCATTGCACCATCCACAGCACCACGGTGCTCCCCAGCCTGTGCTACAAGCTGATGGGTCCACCCAGTATATTTGCTGTCTGCAAGTAGCAGCCATACCTGTCATTCCCTGATTACCTTACTGTTCTCAGATGTCACTAGATTTTTTCTGTTGAGGCCCCTCAGGTTTGGATCCTGCTCTTTGGAACTGCACTGTCTGGGCAGTGCTGCCTCCTCTGTGAAGGGTGAGGAGAGCAGGAGTCAGTACTGACCAGTCATGTGGGGAATTCTGCAGAGTCAGAGGGGCACAGACCTGGGCAAAAGCTGCAAGGTCACACAGGCTTTGGCCATGCCAAATTATTGTCATATTTTCAAAGGAGAAGAACGCTTATAAATTGGAAGCACAGACTTGCAGCAGAGTCTTTCCTGATGGAACCACAGTGCACACTCTAACATCTGATGAGTTTTTCAGGTACAATGCAAGCTTGTCAGACACTTGTCCCCTGTAGGCACAGAGGACTTAGACCATTGTTTCTACGTTTTCAATTTCTAGGTAAATGCCATCAACCCTGTCGAAATGGAGGCAAATGTACTGGTAAGAATAAATGCAAGTGCTCCAAAGGCTACCAGGGAGACCTGTGTTCAAAGCGTAAGTACCAAAGCCGCTCCATCAGTCCCTGTGGGAACATCAAGCTCACAGTGCAGTATCTTCTTTACATAATGTTAGTGCTAATTGTTTGTTGTCAAAGTAATTCAAGTTATTTTGCTTTCTGGATATACATCATACACCAGACTTAAGGTGTATTACAAAAGCAGAAACCTTTTTTTACAGAAGTGTCCTCACAGTCTCCTCCGTACTCGTGAGTTTTTATTAAACAGCAGTGTGACAGCTCAGCAATAGCAGATTGTAATAGAGAAATTCCTAATGAAATGGCAATATTGCCATGTTAAAATACAGTGAGAACACTTTGTGAGTGGGGTGCTGGGGACTACTCTCCTTCTCCCACTGGTTCTGGTGGATGCTCAGCTCTGCTGTACAACCTGATTCTCTTGCCAGAGGCCAAGACAGACCTTGCAGGTAAACACATGGGTGTGGACTGCTTCAGTCAGTCTGACTTCACTCAGTGCAAAGGCACAGATTTGAGAGCCCCAGCCTGTGCCAGGACCAGCCCATCATGTGAAACAGCAGGGAAAGCCAATGTGTGACTGTCTCTGGATGAAATGTCGAGAGGCCAAGTGTATGTGTTCACTTTTTTACAGCTGTCTGCGAACCCAGCTGTGGCCTGTATGGCACCTGTGTGGAGCCAAACAAATGCCAGTGCAAAGAAGGCTGGCATGGGAGACACTGCAATAAAAGTAAGTGAGAAACCAACCCTGAGAATAGTATCTGAGGTGTTACACACCCAATGCTGTACAGAAATGACTGCCTGAAGAGCCTTTCCAGCAACATTAGTGACACTGCACTCCTTTTTCTCTAATCTTTAATCCAAGCAATAAAACAAAGGTTTTCAATACACCATAATTTTACCTACTTTAAAAAAACTCATAATAATTTGAAAGTGTTTTATCAAGATCTTTTTGTATTAGAAGTTGCAGAATCTGGTATCCATCAAAGGAGGACCTTACATATCTTCCAACCATAGTATGACAGGGATCCAATTCCTTCAATTCTCCTTAGTAATATCAGCTAGTTTTTAAATGCTGAGTAGGTATTTTTAAAAGTAAAACTCTGACAGGTTTTAAAGCTGATTGAAACTTAGAAAAAATAAAATGTCCTTTAGAAATTTTGGGAAAAACTTGAAGAATTATGCAAGATCTGTTCTTAGCAACTTCACAGTTTTCTCCTCCTCTTCCCACCTGTGTTCCACAGCATGCAAAATACATTGCCCCTAAGCAAAGTTAAAGTTCTCAAAATTAATTTCTATTGTGCATTTTGATCCATTTACCATCTATTGTAGCAACTGTTTGTTTCACTGGACTTAAAATGCTACTTTATTATTGTTTGAAATACAATTGGATATATCCAGTAAGAACTTCAGATTTAATGTTTCATGTGCAACAGTACCATAACAGCAGATCTTCAATATACGATCTTTATATACTCCCAAAAGATATTAATGTTTATCACTGTTGCATACCAATTCACATGTTGTGTTTTATATGTAACTAATAAAAAAGTTGAAAAATTTTGCAGCTACAAAACAATCAGCCATAAGGAATGTGAACCTTACATTTCAGCATCAACTGAATGTTCACTTTTGTTAAAACCTGTTGATGCATGTGATTTTTGTCACATCAAAATGTATTAGAATAAATATAGTATTTTCATTAAAACCTGAGTATCATCCAACTAAGATGGATTTTGCTGTGAAAATTAGGTTTGCTGTGAAAATTGGGAATCCTCTTTTCTGTTGTTACCTAATGGATTTGTGTTTAAGTGTTCATGCCATTATCTGAAAGAGAAATACCATTAATATAAGTTATGCTAAAATAAAAGATACAAGGAGGTGAACCAATACGAACTACAGTTCATAAGTTCAGTATGAACTTTTTCTTCCTGTCATATTCTTCCTATAAAGAACTCAGATAACAAATGAAAACAAATACATACTTTAGGTGGCCATCACCAAAGAAGTAATTACCTGTACAACAAAACCAAAGGTCATACCTGCCTTGTGATGAGAAGTCAATGGTCTTACATTATTGTAAGCTCCAAGGTTTTGCATCCTTCATTACATGGAATTTGGGTACCTTCCTGCTGTGTTTAGTACTGCAAAACTCTCTTTGTATTCAGCAAAAGAAATTGTGAAATTGACATTTGGGCAAAATGCACCCCCATTTTTAGTGTCGATTAATGTGAGTGCACTGCAGTCCACTCTTTTCAACTGAAACCAAACATCACCAGATCTTGAGAGATTTACAGTTAACTAGGGAGACTTGTTTTATATTCCATCAAATTAATAGCTCTTTGGTAAAGCTGTTTTCTTAAAAAAGAAGTGGTTAAAAAATTGAACAGAGGACTCAGCTTTCCAAAGTCATTTCCATGAGCTTTAAGTAATGAGATGGGTAAATGAACCTATAAAGAATTACAACATAATACTTTGGATTCCATTTTTATTGTTAACTTTCATTTTCCACAACAAAGCACCTCTAGTAAGCCTGTTTCAGATGGCTTTCTCCACCCACACCCCACCCCCCGCCAGCTGTTTATGGTCGCTTGGTGTTCTTTTTCTTTGCATTCAGCCATAAACCAAAGTCCAGCTCAGGTAGCTGGTGCAGATTCTCCCCAGGAGGTTGCTTACACCCCATTGTAGAGCCTTTTGCTGGCAGATCATCATGACTGTAACCCACCTGGTGTGGGGGTTACACATGTGAACCCCAGGTTGAGTGCCTGGCTGTGCTGAGGTCCCTGGGCTTCCAGGCCAGGCCAAGCATCTTTCTGTCTGGCAGGACTTCGTTCATCCTGAGGGGTAACAGAGGTACGAGCACTTTGGTAAGGCAAAGCAAAATCCTTTGTTCAAATGAGCAAGACAGTTTCCCCTTGAAATATTAGCTGTGGATCACAAGCCCCCTTCTGTGGATTCTTTTTTCTTGAACTGGATAATTTTCCAGGGTACGGAGCCAGCGGTCTGAGCGCCCTGAGGCCAGCGGGCAGCAAGCACAGGCAGCACACGCCTTCGCCAAAAAGGGCCGAGGAGAAGCACGTTCCACCCGAATCCAATTATATCTGGTGAACTCCAACATCTGAAATGGTTCGTGTTACACAAAGTTCACAGCCTTCATTAACCTCTCATGGATTGAATGTTAAAATGCTGTTCATTACAGTTAAGATTACCGGCTGGAATTTTATTAGCTTCATTATAAACCACTGAGCTGACACTTACTATTCCTTTTAAGTTTTATAAATTCTTCTGTAGCATGATTATATAGGCTTCTTCTCTCAGTGCTTTGGATGGTGTTTTGTACTATACTTCAGTTACATTTAAACTTCCTGTTTTGGTTATATAGCTGCAAATATTTTCCAAAAATTAAGTAACAATATTTAAGCAGAAAACCCTGTAGATGTTGATCCTGAATTATTTCAGTGACTACAGATGTCATTTGCCTAAGACAAAAGAAAGGTCCATTTTGCAAACTTTTACAAATTGTGTACTTGGAATTTTCCTTAAGAAGAATAAATAAATTAATAAGTAACCTAATTTAAAAACTGAATAACTCAATTCAATGTTATTTTTGGCTTTACAGTTTTGTGCATTACAAAGAAACTGCAGTGGTGCCATTTAACCGACATAATATATTTTAAACAAAGTAGAGCTATAATGTATGAAGTTTCTGCATCAGCTTGAAGCAATATAATATATTGTAAACAGAACAGCTCTTATGTAATAAACTTTTTATACTGACAGTTATGTATAAAATAAAGATGCTGCTTTAGTTTTTTGAGTACTGCTCTGTGTGGCCTCCTGCGGTCTCATCAGCGCTGGGTTGGGACAATGGCTTTTCTAGAGCACCCTCATAAAACAGTGGCACTGTGGGGTTGGTTTCCCTGTGTCTGCTTTTATCTTAAAAATATTTCAGAAGAGTAACTTCTTCTTGTGCCTTTGCCAAGGAGAGTATAACACAGAAGGCTGGGTGTTTCACGCCCTGTACTTGTCCTCTACCACACCCTCCTTTCCCCCAGGGCCCCCAATCAGCCATGCTGGTGTGCCTAGTTCGTGGCACCTTGAGTAATCAGAAGCTGTACTTCTCACAGCTTCTGTCTGAGCAGGTAACAGTCCAGCCCTGGCCATGTTTCCTTTTCAAGGGTGATAGTCCTGTGTTGTGTTATGATCTGACTGTGGAAGGTTTGGGTGCTGCTTCTTGAGACAGTCAAGGGCTACGTGATTTGTAATTTGCTGTGGCATGGTTTCTGTCTGCACTGAAGAACAGTAAATATCCAATGAATTATTACTGACCCTTGCTATATTGTGTTTCTGGTAATCTTATTATCTGGCAGACAAATAAAATAAAATTGGAAGGAAAAGAAGTTGGAAGCATTAGAGCTGGGCTTTTCCCTTTTCTGACACCAGAAAGAGGAGATGTGGGCAGGAAAGGTGCTCAGCCTCTGCCCACAATCAGTGCTGTCCCAAAAAAACCCTATTCAGATTAACAAAAGATGGAAAAGAGGCAATCTGGGGCAGAGGAGAAAACACTTAGGTGATGAAAACCTGGGGGGAGCTGTTCATGAAGGAAATATTGTTTGATGTTTCTCTTAAAAGTGATGGAAGGAGGAGATTAATATTAGGTTGAGATTAAATGTGTAGCTGCTCTGTATGTCCAGGGATGCCTCAGGAGCTGTGTACAAACATGAATGTCACATTTGCCTGCTTTTTGTTCTTTCTCTAGGAAAGATTAAGTAGTTTGCCACACAATACAGTAAAAAGCACAGAAAATTCTTACTTAAAATTCCCCAGATATTTTGGCTGAACTTTTTCTCCTCCTGTCAATTGCTTAGAAAGTACTTCCTTAAAAATAGCAAGTGTATTCTTTTACACAGAGTAAATTTTTTGCTACTTGCTCTAAAACACTTGATGCTGTTACGTTTTCAGAGTTTCACCACTGATTTTTGGAAATATCATTAATCATGAGAAGAACATAATCAGAAAGGCTAAAAAAGGAAAAAATAGTCCTCAAAGTTCACACTGTACCACAACTCTGTTTCTTAAATAACATAAATTGTCTACACAAAATTTCCATGGCTTTGCCACTCTGAGCACAAAGATTCCTGTGTAAGAGACAGTCCTTGATGTCAGAGTTTTGAGTTAAAGGTCTGTGATAACTGAGAATGCTAAAAGAAGACATCTATTTTCCAGAAAAATGTCCAGTTGGACTTTTGGAAGAAGTTTTGCCATTCAAAAATAAATTACAGAATTTATCACACTCTGTTACTGGACACGACATACATGTGAGGAAAAAAAAAAGTACTAGAGACAAAAATTATTTAAAAATAGCAAAAAAAAAGTCAAAATACCAATTCGCTACAATAGGTCAGACAGAAACTGCCTTTTCAATGATATTTGGAAAGTTTGTAGTTAGCCAGAGCAGGATGCCAAACATTGCACTTGTGAGCATCAGCTGTAAGGTGAGTAGAAGAACATAAAATGTTAAATCACTATAGCTCTACGGAAGAAATCTCAGTTCATGCAACTGACAAAATTATGGCCTTACAAAGGGCTTCTAATGACACTTGATAATTTGGGTACCTAATATTTGCATGCTGCTATGTCCAGGTGTACACAACAGTTCAAAGGACAAATACACAAGGCACACAAAGAAAGCAGAAACAGACATCCCATGGGAAAACTGCCTTTTCTGTATGGCTGCCATTACTGAACTGATGCACATGCTTTTGGGGGTTGTTTTTTGGTTTTTTTTTTTTTATTTTTTAATTTGTGTTTTATGTTGGCTCTGTCTGTGCTGCTGGATTTCAAATTCTTTCACTGCCTCTTCAGATCTTCATCTAACTGTTGGGGAGCTGGAGAGAATTGTGGCCTTTTCTTGTTCATGCACAAATTGGCAGCTGTCCTGGTTTATAGAGACAGGTATCTGCCAGGAAAAAACTGGAGTTTTCCCTGGAATGGAGAATGTAACCCTCCCTTCCCTCCAAATTACTATAATTTTGCAATTAAGGGCTTTCAGGCAAAGATTTGGGAATAGGAATAGCAGTTCTTTACTAGGAATATTTAAAAAAACCCAAACAAATGTAGTGGTACAGGAAGACAAGCAAACAAAACAAACAGAAAAAAAAAAACCTGAAAACCCCTGACAGAGTCAGGGATATGACCTGACACCCTGTGGGTCAGGGTGTTAGAAGCAGTCCAGATGAATCCTTCTGGAGTAACAGATGTGGTTCTGTGGAGTAGAGATGATCTTGTAGAAAAGTCCAGTGATGAAGAGATGAGTCCAGTCTTCCTCTGAGGAATCTCATGGAGGACTGACTCTCTGGTGCTTTCCTTCTCCCTTTTATCCAGGTAGGAAGTCCAGGCTCACCCCCGCCAACGCTGGGTGGAGCATCTCCCAATGGGATGATGTCATGTGTCATGTGATTGGTGAGCCTTAATGGGCCATTATCAGCAGATATTCCCGTGGCAGGGTGGGGGGCTGGAATGAGTGATGAAAGAGATAGAAACACTGCCCCACCTGGTTTTAACAGCTGGGCCATTATCAGAAAGCATCCACCCCCTCCCCCCGCAGTTACAAGAGATAAAGAAAAAAACACATTTCCCCAACTGCTTTCAACAGATGAAATAGAATACACATTTTTTTTGTTCCATAACCCAAGACAGCAGCCTATGCTGGTACCACCTGCAAAGCAGAAGTGTTGGGGGCAGCAGGGTCCAGCACCACCGCATGCACCGGGTGCTGCTCATGGGCTCTTTCTGACCAGGAGGCAGCACTGGCTGCTGGGACTCAGCACACTTTCTCCATGTGATGTGACTGAATGGTCCAGTTGTTCTTCTTCCAGCTTCAGCTGCATTTCAAGGAATATTAGGGAAAAAAATTATAAAGAAAAAATTTTAAAATTGTTCCAGATGACTCGCTGCCTGTAAGATTCAAGCTCCAAAAGCCAGACTCAAAGCTTTGGCCAGACGTACTGCTATTAATTCAAAAATGTCAGCTTTGTTTCTGCTGGACAGATTTGTTACCTTTCCTTTCCTCTCACTTCTCTACATCACCTGTTCTACCGGGATTGCCTACTGCGGAAAAAATTCCTATTTGCAGTTAGTGAGGAGGGATCTTGGCAGCAGCAGAGAGGGAGCTGCTTGAAATGGCCTGAAGTTATGCCAGGATTCCCCTGGTGCCTGCACTGCCCACAGCATGGCATTGGGGCGGGGGGAATATGTGAGTGGGTGTTGAGGCATCCCTCAGAGGCATAGCTTCATGACAGCTCCAGGACTTGCAGTCATTTCAGCTCTAGCCTAGAGGAACTGCATCAGTCGAAAGTGCTCTCATCCATTACAGGAATTAAATCCTATTAAATCCCACAAATCTTTCACTGTGAATACAACTTTGTGTTCAGTGAGGTGACGAGGTGCTATGATTGGCCAGGACATAGCCAAACCTTAAGACCCTGATTAAACCAGTGACACCCTCTCCAGCTTTAAAATGTGCCAGCAAGATTTGCTCACAGCACGCTTTAAACAGAATCTAGTTAAAAAAAAAAAAAAATCTCAGGTGAAATGTGTCCCAGCTGCTGTTTATTTTTTCTTGCCTCCCTCTGACAGGATGGCTGCTGAGCCACAGAGCAGTCCCTCAGTGGCTCCCAGCACCCAGCTTCTGCTGGAGCAAAACTGACTGCACACTCCTTGGTGTTGGCTGAGGGTAGCAGCCCAGTCCAGCCATGCAAGTTCACCCACACTGAGCAACAGTGCAAAGCTGAACTGGGCACAGAACAAATGGGTTAGGAGAACAGCAAGGTTTGGATATGGCATGCATGCAAATCTGAGATTTATTTCTTTTCTCTGTGGCTTTCTGAAGTTCAATTAAAATGAATTCTCACAATTTTAAGTTAAAAAAAGCCCCACTCTATATTTTCTACTTAGAACACCATATTCTATCATTCATATTACTTACAAAGATTACATTTTAATCCTTCTCCACATAGCCCACCAGAAGACAGAGCAGCCTCGTTGCAGAAATCTTTCCATGGAAATGTGAATTTTTTCAGAGGATTTAACACACACCCTGTCTGGCCAAACCACAGCTCAAAAGTAGTTTGGATGCTTATGAGGGACATCCCCACAAGTATTTCTAACACTTTGTTTCCTGGCATATGCTCGGAGGATTTTACGGCTGAGGAGCTGGCACTGGGGCACTGCGCAGGGCTTGCAGAGCTAACTGGCTCTGGCTGCTCTGAGTGTTTGACTTCACAACCCTTTATTATACATATCCCTTAATCAGTGCGCTGCACTTGTACTGCATCCTTCCTGCCCAGACATCCCAGTGAGCCTCACTCCTAGGCAAGGACCAGTGGGACTCCACAAATTCTCCAGCAGGCAGTATTTGAAAGGATGCCCCACAGTGTTTATACCTTGTGCATCAAGTTTCTGTGTTATCCATCATCTCTAATTTGCAGGAGCCTGCCATGACCCTAGGTTGGAATTTTCTCCAATCTTCCTACTACAAATTGCCAGACTTTGTTGGACAAATTTGGCTACTATGGGAGCTGCTTTTGTACTAGACTCTGGCTTTCTTCAAATTAGGGTAATCCAGCTGAAAGTCTGAGCATTTAATTAAGGTCATGGCTGCTCTCAGCATGCAATTCCACCCTTCGGTGGCCGCAATGGGTATCATCTCTCCCTTGGTCCATCTGGAGAGTGACTGCCGAAGGTATACATCTCCCAGATGGTGTCAATATTAAAAAAAGTAAAATGAATGTTCAGCACAACCCACTCAGTGTTTTTTAAACCACTCTTTTTGTGTAAAGGCATAAAGGTTTCTCCCCTTTTACAGCTACAGCAACAATAAAGGAATTTGCTGAACTGCTCCACTGTATTTGTCATGTGTAAGACTGAGTCAGTAGTGATAGTTCCACCTCCAAGGCTTATTCCTAAAAGGAATCAACTGTGTTTGAAACACAACTGCAATGTTAACCTAGTTTGACAGTTGTGGGGTCCTGTGTGGTTTAGATGTCACAACCTACAGCAATCCACTTAAAAACGAGGCATAAGAGATTTCTAGGGAGAGGTGAGTTTGGAGTTTCTACTCATTTCCATATGCCTTTGGGATCAGTGAGAATACTTCCTCAACACCAGAGGACTCCACTAGTTGGTGTTTGAAAATGGGCAGAAACACCAGGTGAAGTGTGCATAATGGCCCCCTGGAAGTGCATCTTTGTTGCCACCAGGGAGCTGAAACAGGGATCACTGAAGGTTTTGGTAGTTGTTTCTGGACATCTTTATAATATGTGATTTAGTAATGTAGAATCACAGAATGGTATGTGTTGGAAAGGACCTTAAACAGCATCCAGTTCCAACTCTCCCCTTTCACTAGACCAGGTTTTTCCAGAGCCCACACCCAAGCTGACCTGGAGCACTTCCAGGGATGGGGCATCTATAACTTCTCTGGGCAACCTGTTTCAGTGTCTCACCACCCTCACTGTCAAGAATTTTTTCCTTATGTCCACTCTAAACCTACCCTCTTTAATTTTAAAACCATTGCCCCTGTCACTACAGGACCTGGTAAAAAGAATTTCTGTCGTTCTTCTAAGCCCCCTTTTTTATATGGAAAGGCTGCAATAAGGTCTTATTGGAGTCTTCACCAACCTGAATAACCCCAGCTCTCCCAGCCTTTCATCAAATATTTGATTTCAGTTTTTCCTCTCTACTACGCTTCCTTTTTTTGGTTTGTCTTAAAACAAAGTGACATCAAATAAACCAATGAACAAACAAATAATCAAATAGACCCCAAGTGTCTGAAATCCCCAGGAATTTCATATGTTTAGGATACACCACTTATGGTCTTTTTAGAGGAATAATTTGATATTGCAGTAACACCACTTCTAACTCTTCACTTGTCCTTGGAAGTACAATAGTACTACAATGTTTTTGAGCACCTTGTGGACCATCCACAAGGAAGAGGAGCTGCAACAATGTGGCCAGCAGAATGTCTTGGATGTGATATTTCCTTGGGTTTTTAGAGGACAATAAGAAAATCGTTTGTTGGTTAGCATTTTGACTGAAATAAGTTTTGATCACTTGGATGAGTCTATTCTGCTTGAGGCACAGCAGTCTTCGCTGAAGCAAATGAGTGGCAGGAACACTTAGGTAAAAAAAAAAAAGTGAGCTGTTAAGTACAGAAAGTAACCAAAAAGTGCCATGAGGATAGTTAGGTATTTAGGTTCCTGTTAATTTTTTAAGTTTATTATTCAACATATCATCATGCAACAGCTCTGACTGCTGCAATGCTCTATTGTCCATAGCAAAGAAACAATTGTCCATTGTTCTGGAAGAGTTTAAGATAAAAGAAAAGATCTGCTGAACACATCTTGATCAAAAGAGGAATGCAGAATCCTGGGTTTCTTTCTACTTCTGCTTCCTCTCCTAGCAAAACACATTCCTTCTGCATTCCAGAAAATTGAGAGGCATTAATTACATGGAAAAAGTGGCTAATTGGGAGGTATGCTTTTTCTGTCATATCCAGCACAACAATTAAGATCTCAAAGAGACAAGACAGTGAATGTCCCTTTGAAATTGGCTGGGGTGTGGGAGGGAGACTCTTAAAAACCTGGCAAGCAATTAACAGTAATTATAACTTCATTATTACTGCCACCTTCCTATCTGTTGTGTAACACTCTTCTCAGGTTTCCTCATCTTATAAACAGACAGTGATACAACACTGCTTCTTCATATCTGTGAAGTTTCTAGAGATAATGGTTTTACTGTGAAACTGGAGTACAGCTATAAAGTTGTTGCCCCACTGCTTTGGATCTGAAAACATGGCTCCATGGCACAAACGTAGCTTGGCTCTTTTACAGGATGTATTTGGAGCCTAGATGTAATTTCTGCTGAATGTGTGGGGGTTTATTTGACTTTCAGGCTGTTCTGGGGCAGCAGTGTTAGCCAAGCCCTGGAGACTGTCCCAGACTCAGAGCCATCTGAAGCAGTTTGATCCTGCCTGCTTTTCCCAATTTAACAGAGCTCTCCCAGCTGAGTTGCCCATCAAAGTACAGGGGGGAGAAACAACCAGAAGCTGACAGTGGCTCTCTTCCTTTTCAAACATTACTGAATCATAGCTCACAGGAAAGGGCAAGAGAGGACCTCACAGTGAGGCTGATGTCATTTTCTGTGACAGAATTACAGATCTTTTTATTAAAGGTGTGCAGCACTAGTTCCAAGAAAATAACAGTCTGCTTCCAGTATCCATATTGCAAGAGATCACAGCAAATTCATGAGAATTCAGAAGAAATTTGCAAGAGATATTCAGAATCGTAGAAAAGTGTGTGACACAGTAAGAGACTTCAAACATGTTTCAGGAGGACTGGTTGGGCTGCCCAAAACACTCACTGCTGCTAGAAAAGAGGTCTTTTCTTCATCCTGTACACAATCCTCACCAGAAAAAACAAGCAGTTTTCTGCTGAATAAGCAAGCTTGACCAGCTCTCTGGTAGATCAGCAGAAGGGATGAGATCTTCTGAAAGTATTCCAACCATTTCAGCTACTTGCAAAACCAGTTCCCTTTCACAAATATGCCTCCTGGGCCTGAAAACATTAATTCTAGAGAGTTTTCAGACTGGAACCAGGGCACATGCCATTAACAGTGGATTAAATAAAGGTTAGGTTTTTACCTGGGACTGCAGCAGATTCTTCATCATCTGGTCTTAAAAGCAGGACCTTCTAAAAGATGCATTAGTAGCTAAAAAAATAAGTTACAGGCTTCATATAGAAATGGCAAGACAAGGTTTTGGCTCCTTCCACACTGTGGTCACCTTAAATTTGGTCTAACAGCTTGGTCTGGTCTTAAACATATAAAGTGGTGAATAACCCCAAAACTGAAACCAAATCTTAATGCTGGTATTTCATTTCTAAGTGCATCTACAATTTCACTCCAGAGGCAGAAGAAACTGAGTAATAACTGAAGTCACAGCAAGGTGCTGTTCATACACTGATATTTGGTTATGTGCTGTGACTTCAGCTTGTCAAGGACAAGGCAAGGAACTCAAGGCCATGTCAAACCCTAAAATGTATAATTAGAAAAGCGCAGTGGCTGTTTTGCTTCCTTCCTTGCTCCTGAAGTGTATTTTTCACTGTCCCACGGCAAGTTTCTCCTCAGCCTGTTGCTATATGAGAATTAGAAATTTAAAAAGCTATTGTGAAAGAGTTTTGAGAAATGCTTGAAAAATTCACACTGTTTAAAGAACAGGAACAGAGAAGAGTTCCTAAGGGCACAGAACCACAGCATGCTTGTGATACGAGCCTTTGTAAAGGCAACTACTCACGAAAGCCCAGCAGCAGAATGGATGTCTCAGTACATTTCAGATGATGTGTTTTCACAGAGAAAGTCTCAGCTGTGATGCCTTCACTTTTCTGAGTACCAAGTGTGGGTCACAGGGGGTTATGTGATTGCTCCTGTGTATCTTTGCACACTGGGTTTTGTAGTCCTGGCCCAAGTCCACCTTGGACAAATGTTGCCTTTATTTGCTGGCAGATCATTCAAGGGATTGTTTTGTGCGAGTGACAGCTGAAAGGCATTAAACAGTACAGTAAATCATTTAACTGGAGCCTAGAATGTGTGAACACCGAACCACAAGCTCTGATGGAAGAAAATTTATTTTGTGTTTTGAACAGTCTTAATATTAGTTGCCCAGTTTAACCACATATAACAAGCATAATCTGTTCAGTTTTCAGCAAGGTCTTTAACCAGATATTGTATACCTCTGGGGTGGTTTCCTTTAATTATTTGAGGTTTCTTACTTGGGAATTTTGTTGTTAAAAATGAACCTTTTCGTTTGCACAACCATCAGAGAGAAAGCCTTGGTTTGAGGGAATACTGGTGTGCTGCAGCCAACCTAGGTATTGGAAAAAGGTGATGAATTGAGACTGGAGCATCTAGTCACCTGTTTGCCCCTCAAGCTGGACTCCCCAGGACCTCCTGCTGTAGGGGGAGATGCTGCATTCTCAAATGACCTGTGCTATGCAGAGGTATCACTTTCTCATGATCACCAGGCTGCCTTTCCTCCAGCCGTTCCCATTTCAATCATCCATCCATTTCTTGGCTGCAGCTTCTGATTAGGCAAAGCCCATTCACAGTCACCAGGCTACCAAACCACTGGGCTTAGTGACATTTGGAACCAACTCCCAACAGCAAAACCCACAAGAACCATACATCCCCAAGACACCCCCTGAGGAAAGAGTCTAATGGACACAACAGTGACAAGATGACCCTCTTCCCTGAGTCTTGGCTGTCACCTCCTCCTTCTCCATCTTCTTGAAGACAGACTCATTAGTACAGCACAGTGAGCAGATACCACAGAACCACATAAACACTCATTTCAGCAGGGCCAGGGCACGTGTGTCGCTGTCATTGCTCCCAGCAGCAACCCTTCAACAAGCAGAGCCTGTGCCATTGCTCTCCCAATGCCCACTGCACCTGCCTCCACCCTGCTGGCCTCTCCAGCAGCCCCCACCCCTAGGAAACATGCTCCAAGAAGTGTTGGAGAGCAGGAGAGCGCAAGGATTCTGTGTGTGTACATCTTTGGTACTACAAGGCACTGCCAGGCTGCCCCACTGCCCCTCTGGACTCCCACGATGGTGGAGTTTCAGCTTTTTCAGCTTCCAGCAGTTTGGGTGCCTCCTGTGTTTGAAGCTGTTGGAACCACATCAAACAACCCTGAGCAAAGAATGCAGTTAAAGGATTTATTCAGCCTGGATATGAGTGCTGCTGATGGGAGAAAAGGGAACAACAAAGATTTCTCAGCCACCACTGTGATCTACCCATTTAAAAATATATTAAAAAAAAAAAAAGATCCATTTACTACCATCACTATTTGGCTGAGCATTTTACTTCTGACCCTAAGCTAGTTCCAAATCACTTGGCTTACATAAATACCTCTACCACCAATGGACTTTTGCAGAAGGAAAATGTTTATAATTGAGTAGTAATTGACAATCATGTGATACATTTTTGAAAAGCAAAGTGTCAGATTTTTGAATTAAAAACCTGTAACTAGAAATATAAATCCCAAAACAATAAGTAGATTAAAAAAGTACTGTAATGAACATTGTAAGAGTAATGCATCTGTGTAGGAAAGATAATAAATTATAACTTTTTCTGCTCAGGGAAGCTGATTTTTGGTAACAATCATTTTCCTCAGTTCCTTTTCTTTCCATATTTTATTCCAGACGAGGGAAAGAACATCAGTTCAATATACTTTCATTTTTGTGTTTTGTTTAGGGCATTCAAAGGAGAGCAGAAGTTCAGCCCACAAGCATATTTGCATTAACTAAATCCACCTATTTTAAGAATTAGTTTGCAGTGAAGCTTTCCCTTCCCTCTTCCTATCTAACCCCAGTTATAGCTCTTTAAACTGGATATTTCCATTGCCTTCTCGTGCTGGTCTTTTAGAAGGAGAGGAGCCACCCAGGTGATCTGAACCCCTCTGTAGGGCTTTCCACAGTCACTGGTACTGTCCCTGCTTTAGCAGTTTGTCCCACTACCAGGTTTAAATAACACCCAGATTTTTCCCTTCCTTGCTTTTATTCTTCCTTCTTTGCTGCCATTACAATGGGTGCACCAATGGAAGGTATAAAGGAGGGACCATACTCTTCCAGAAGGTGCACAGCAATACAGAATGAAGCAGCAGACATAAACCACAACAGGATATATTCCAATACAGTAAGAAGGGGGGGAAAGGGATTCATCATGGGTATGGTAGGACACTGGATCAAACGTTGAAGAAAGGTATGGTGTCTTTATTCTTGGAGATACTCACACTTGCCCAGACACAAGATCTGTAGCCTGATGCAGTTCCAAGCTGGCCCTAGTCTGAGCAGGGGTTTGGACCAGGTGATCTGGGGTGACTCCCAATCTGAATTACGATTCTGTATTGAAGACATACAGATACATATGTCTGGGACATGTAATAAGATCACAGGTAGGTACCGACTGTCTATGTGGTAGTTCCACATATCATGTGGAGATGAGTTTGAGACAACTGAAAAAAACCATCCATGTCAGACAAGTCCAACAAGAACAATTCCCTTGGATCTGTTTTGGTTTTTTAAAGATACATCTCGCTTGAGCTCAGTACTTGGGATGCACAAGTATGACCTATAGTGCTCAACCCAAAATTCTTTTTTCTGTAGCCGAGTATGAGGACATCTAGAATTTGAAACAATGTAGAATTTGAAACCTTAAGTGACCTCATTAATGACCTTCCTCACACACAGCCATATTTTGCAAAGGCTGTAACCATTGGATCTATAGTTTCCTCAGGGTCTGTTACCATCTTCCCTGCTGTACACTGGGTCAGATCAGGAAAGAATTACAGCACATAGAGACAAGACAAAGGTGACAGAGTAGAGCCAAAACAATCACCTATCAAAATGCATAACATTAAATTTTTTTAAAGGACAGGTGAAATGAAAGATTGCTGTCTTGACTTGTTTTCTCCTCAGAATCAAAAACATTTTCCAAGCAGGACTGTCCTTGGAAAGGGAAAAGCAGCAACTAATTAATGGGAAAACCAACAGGAACCTGAAATACAACCCAAACCCTCCTGCCTCTCTCTCTGACTCATGGCCATTTATCTCTTATGTCCCCATGTAACACACAAAGCAGATGTCCTCTCTTTGCAGTGCTTTATTTCCACCTGGTGAGAGGCACAGCTCTGAAGTACCTAAAGTTTCAGTTAGTATTTCATGCTAGTTTGGAAATATGTCAGGGGATTTTGCGTGTATAATATAAACACTTCCCGCTGCAATTAGTCTCTGCTACTGGTAGAAAAACAGATTGCATCAACATTGCTTTTTTAGCTAAAGTGCTGCCGTAGTTTCAGTTCATCCCACAAATGTGGCATTGTCTCCTAAAATTACATTACTAATTGCAGCTAATACACCCAAGCCCAGATGAATGCAACTTTGATCTGAGTAGCACCCCTACGCAATCCCTCTGGCATGCAAATGGCAATTACAAAACACGGCTCAAATACAGCTTGAAAGCAAAGATGTAAGGCCAATTTATTTAGTGCCCCTAGACTAAACAAGGTCCTTATTACAGTGCCAGATTATGATTGACCGAGATTTACTCACAAAACATTTCCCACTGAGAGTGTGCGACAAACTGCAATTATTACTAGTCCAGCTGGTTTAAAAGAAAAAAGAAAAAAAACCCCACCACCAAAAAAAAATCCATCTTAACTTCAATTTTGGCTGGGCTGCTTGACAGAGATCAGCTGCCAACTACAGCAGCAGAGCAGGCTGAAAAGAGTAGGTGTGGGGGTACGAAAACCAGAATAATATGAGGGGGGGTGGCAAGGAACAAGGAAGGAAAGAATGAGAGAGAGGAGAGAGAATATAATTGAATGGGACAAGGGAAAAGGAGAAGAGAGGCTAAAGGAATATGGGGACACAGAAAGCATGGAAAAGTAAAAAATGCATGTGAGAAAATTAAGGAAATTGAGAAAGGAAGCAAGGGTAGATGAGTAAAAAAAAATAAAATAGAAGGACTAGGCAAACATAGTTCTCCTGAAAATTTGCCATAGACTAGTTCACTAGGGCAAGAGCTGGACCACACACTTTCAGCTTTTGGAAGGAGTCAGTTTAGGCTTCTTGTGCTGCAATCAAGCACATGAAATCTTCGTTTCTCGTATTAAATTGCTACAGGCATGAATTCAAGTGCAGAGCTCTCCTCAGCACAGCTAGAAGAGAAAGTGCTCGCCACGTGGCACCTAGTCCTAGACGCTTTGTGTGTAAGCTCTGCCACGAAAACCTGACTGGGAAAAGACCTTGTTTGAGGAAAAAAAGAAATGCAAGGCCAGTAATTTAGCAGTACTCTGTGACAACACTAGAGAGCAAGACAGACATACATGTGTGATTAGAAGGTATGTAGCACAGTCTGTTAAAGGTAAAAAAACACCAAAGGAGCTTTTCTACTACACAAAACCAGAGATAAGATTTTCTACACACTACAGAATTACAAGGGAATCACAAGCCAAAACAAAAAGTTCCTTTTTATTGTCAGTGAGGAAAATAAGTCATTCCAGAACTTTGATTGATATATCAAAATAGAGCTGAGCTGGGTTAGAAAAACTGATGTTTAATTGCAAAAAAAANGTGGTCTTGCTTTTTAAGAAAGAAAAAAACCCAAACAAAACTAGCAAAATAAACAGTGACTATGTCAGAAAGACTGAAGTGAACAAAATAGGCAGATAAATTATTTTTGTCTTAGCATGGAGAGTGCTGCAGTGGCAGTACTTTACTATTTAGCTCTAATTTACTCTCTCTTTTAATTCAAATCTCATTTCTATGACTTAACACCCACATTTAGACACACAAAAATAAAGTCTGCGACTTTTAAACAATGTCCATATTTAACCCAGGCAAATAGATGTTAGTCAAACATTAATTAAAAGGCACCTAAAATTCTCATTTGCAATAAGAAAAATACTGCAGATAGCACAAAAATATTGATTAAATTCATGCCAAGCAGAAGCCATTTCAGTAGCAACTAAATGACATTTTTAAGCAGGAGGCAAGAAAAAACTTCACAGGAGAATAAAATCCTTCTGATGACTCATCCCAAACCTACCTATTGAAAACCTGCATAAATATCCGTGATAATTACTACATAATCACTAAGTCATGCTGGCATGTGGGACTAATTTGTTTTAAAAGAGATGAAAAATGTGAATTGTCTCTTCAAGCAAGAGACCAGGGCAGGAAACCCTAAGGGAAGGAGCTCAGATTCTTGTTTGTGCATTATTGTTTTCAAGTTAAATCAAGTCAAGCTCACAGAGCAGGTCTGACTACACAATAATCTCTTTCCTCTGAGTGCTTTGGAAGAGTAAGGAAGATTTCTAGCTATTTCAATCGTCACTCAAAACATCTTATAACTGTTAAAAAAACCCACCCCTCAAACAAACCAGAACAATAAACAGGAAATAATAAGAATACCTTAATAACATAATTCCTGAAGCCAAAGTTGTTCTTACATAAACTTATGTTGAAATTCCAAGGTCAAAGACGTTTCTACCTTTAAGCTATAATCTCATAGGATACTTTATAAGCACAGTTTGTGCTTTTATTTGCTAGTTTTAAGGCATCCTTCACAGACAGAATGTGCATACATCAAACTTTGCCAGATGCATCTAACCTATATAACTTAAACTCCCTCCCCTTCCCTTGTTGTTCTAAAAACCTTGCTAAAAAGAAGCAGCATAGGCTTTAAGCTTACTTTTTCTCCTAAATAAGGAAAGATTCACCACAGGGTGTAATGCACTGAACTGAGTCCATTAGAGCAAAATCAAGCAATGTTATCATAAACACGTTGATCTTGCCACGCACTGAAACTTTAATAAGAACAGGATGACTGTGGTGATGGCACTGAACTGAAGAGCACTGGGTTGAGCTCTCTGCTGTCATCAAAACTGGGATAGTGAACTTGGGCAAGGAAATTGATAAATCTCCATCTGTAAAATGAATGTAACTATTGACTTAGATTTGTCCTTTCAGTTTTTGAGAGAGCAAATCTCCAAAGACTGTGTATCTCACGTCCTGTGTGCAGATCATCACAAAGACACTAGGTAGCTGGAAGGCCAGGGTTTCACTGAAATCTGTTTTGAGAAGCATCTCTCTGCTGAAATGAGGCACCCAAGACAGCGGGACTGTAATGTCAATAATGAGCACTGCATTCTGTGGTTGCATTTCCCTGAGCCAAAAGCAAATGCTTCTCCAAAATATGCAATTAACAAGATGCTAAAATTGTTCTGTGGCTATGAAAATGCTCAGAAACATATCATTTTTAGCTCTCAAATTATTTGGCTAGGCTTTTTAAGTGACTGCACAAACACAGTCATTGTCAGCTCCAGATTGGTGTGCCACTTGATTCCTATGCCTGAAAATCTCCTGGAGTTTTTAGGTTCCTTCTCATCAACACTGGAAAAGCAGCCAAGCTCTTGTGATCAGCTGTAGCTTTGCAGCTCCACAGAGCACTTAGATCCAGTCAAAGCACAGGAAATCTAAAAGGGCCAGAGGAGGGTGGTGGGTGCCCAGGCAGTGCAGGGGAGCTGCAGCACATGGAGCAGGTGCTGGGGGCTGCTCAGTGCCATACAAATAGCTTTGGGACCAGAGAGTACAGGACAAGACTCTCCATCTCAGCTGCTTAGGAGGGAGTTCACCAAGCACTAAATTTGGCATTAAAAGCTGGATGCACCCCAGAATCAGAACATCATCTGTGAGGTGAATGTAGTGTTTGGCACTCAAGAGTGACAAGGAGCTTTGCCTATTCCTGACTGAGGGGATCCATGAAACTTTATGTATTCCTTCCTGAGCCTGAAACTGATTACCTCAGGACATCAGAAAGATGAAGGGAGATGCTGAACCTTTACTGAACCCCAGGTAAATTATTGGATTGTTTCAATGGACTTTGCCTGCATGCAGTGAGCTCTGAGGCTTGCAGCCATCCCAGCTGCAGATTTCAGCAGGCAGCACTAGGTGTTCATGCTTTCTGTGGGCCAGCTGGTCTCCAGCTCAGTGCTTAACACAGACACTTATGAATGCTTTTTCCTGTTTCTTTCCTGAGGATTCCTAGGCAATGAACGTTTCACATAAAATATGGAACTTGAATTAGGAAAGGTAAGCAAGCCCTGGGATTGTCTCCTCCCAGTGAAGGCCTGGGTCATCACCCCACACATATTTTTGCTATATCATTGTTTCATTAAGTTACTGCAGATCTCTAACCATCACATTTTTAATAATGAGGAAAGACAGCAGCAAGCATTTATTTGGAAACCATTTGGAAAGCAGATCTGACATCTCATCTGAAAGAAATGGCTTTTTACCCTATAAGAATGAAATTACATCTCCAAACTCTAAGAAATGAGGAGTCTTATGTTTTTGCTAGCCAGCATCCTAACTACTGTAGCTCTTCTTCTGAGAGTCCTGGACATCTTCTTAGATGTTTAGATCAAAGCTTAGCCTTGTTCATGGCTGCAGTCACACACCCAGAACAGCCTGGTGCCAGACTGTAACACCCAGCAGGTTCTCAGGGAATGATCTAACGTAAAGTCCTGCTGAGCCACACATAAACTCCTTTTAAAAGCCAGCTTTTTTTCCAGCACATAATTCATCTTTTACCACCTCTTTTTGTGTCTGTCTGGGGACTCCTGAGAATAAGGCTTTAAAAAGAGCAGAAGCTCCAAATTTCCTCCAAGTCCCTGGGAATTTCTCCTGTAATTTAGTTCTTCCTCTAGGGTGAGAATTCTCCTCTGCTCAAAAGTACATATGATAAACATATGTTTATCATATACTCTTAAATCACTTTTTCAGTGATCTTGTCACAGAACATAAAGAAAATTTTTTTTGTCTCCCCTTTGTAAACTCAAATCCAGTAGAACATCATGCAAAATGAGGCTTTGCTAAAAAAACTGTGTGAAAGGAGTCTCTCTGTGAAGAGGAAAGCTTTGCACATGGTGTTTTTATTCCTTATGTCCACTACCCCTTCCAATCTATACCAATTATTCAGCCCCAGAAAATACTAAAATTTTACTTGATTGTCCCTGACTCCTGCTTGATATGGGCCCTGTTTCCTGACAATTGCCTTGCAAAGGGCCACCTGGCCCAGCTGTGGCTAATGCACAAATAACAACCAACCAAAGGAGCTCCTGCAGCTTGATGCAAATCCTTTGTGACTGCTTTGCCCTACAGCAAACCCTGTTACAAATGGTAGGGCTGTGCTTCCACCCTGGGGCAGCCGATTCCCTACAGCTGAAAGCAAACTGCACTCTGCTGCCAGAGGGATCAAGAAGAGCTCACTGGCAGTATAAATGGTTGCGTGGCATTTGGCAGCTTTTGACTCCAGCTCATTTTGGATTTCCAGCGTGTCTGGTACGGCAGCACTTACCACAGTGTGACTTCATTCAGGCCACGATTATCCACTGTTAGTCTCCAGTGACTTAGACTTTTGCACTGGCTATATGGTGAGAAGGCCAAGGGGTGAGCAAGTCCTGCTGATCGCTCCTGGGCTGTCCAGTCCCCGGATCAACATGTGGATGGAAACCAGGGAGTCTCAATTGGTGCAATATTGTTGCTGGTGCACTGTCATGGTAGCAACGGGAATCTGCTCTCCTTTAAACACAGCAACCCAACCACAGAGAGGTCATCTGGAGACCAGACAAGCTAGACAGATGTCTAATCTTATCTGTACTCAAGGCATCATACTGTGCACCCACCAGTACCTTCTTGGGTCTTTGAAGTACTCTCTCCTGAAGCAGTCCATGCCAATGATGCACAGAGACTCCAGACCAGACAGAGTAGGATACTTTTACTGCTCTTTCCCAGTTAAACTCACCTCAGCCTACAAGCCAGGCAGTTTTTGGGATCTTCCTGTCACTTAAGAGCTGCAGATGGATTCTGCCCCTTTATAGTCTGATGGCACTAGGGTACACTGTGTGCAGATATCCACTAGAGCTTTATGCTCCTGTGGGGCTCATGAGCCAGGCCATGTGAACTCCACAGTCCAACAAACCCAGCTGTCCTTTTTCTCCATCTGGTGGAGGCTCCCCCTCTATTCCTGGTTGGAGTCTTCATTACTCAATATTTGTAATTGCAAAACAGATAAAGAAACCTCTTTGTCAGGGTCAAAGGTACAATCAGCTCTTTTACTCCACTCAACAGACACTGGAGCAGTAATTTTCCCGGATGAATCCTTTTGGACTGTTATTTTCCTTTCAGTTCCTGTAGCCAAGTTTCTAGCCTCCAGGTAGGTTTATCATCCCACTTCCTCATGGTCACACAGGAAGAACCACAGGATCACACTTGGTGTGCAACACTGGTACCCTTTCTCTTGAGTAGACCAAGGCTGACTCTTCATAGCTAGAAGACTCTTCATAGTGTGAGATGATGACCTGGCTGTTCCTCAGCTTGCTCAGACATTTTTTTGGTCAGTCTGTCCAGGGCTGAGGCACAGCCCCATGTGGGAAGCGAGATAATCTTCATACTCCCAAAGCTGTCTGGCCGGTTCATCTGTAGTTGGTGCCACAGTGTCTGTCCAGAGGTTATCACCAGGGTGTGGATGATGACATTGGTGCATTTTGCACAACTTTCACCCTGCGGGCCACATGCCCCAGATTTCATCGCGTCTTTGGATGCCGGTCGTCATGCAGATTATTATAGATCACCTTCAACATGGTTAATTCCCTCAGATACTGGACACTTCCCTCCATGTTGGTCCATTTGCTTCAGGAATATGTGAATTCTTCCTTGAAGGGACACCTGTCCTACACACTTGTTCTGCCTTTTTGACAGTTGTGAGGGGGGGTTTTGTCCACCTTAGCAAACCTAACACAGCTTTTTATAGCTGCAACTGCTGATTCAGCACAGTAGCTAAACATTAGTATCTGGCACAGAGGCACTGGGAAAAGGAAGATGCACCCATTTGGTCTGTTTATTTTTGAAAGCTTCCTCATTATCGTTGTTTTTGTGGGTTCAAGCTATGTAGGCCTGTCAGGAGATAAAGATGCCTTTCCTGGCTGCTGAAGCCAGTCTCCAACGTCTGCCCTGTCCAGAGGGAAAGAAAGCTATGTGAAAAGAAGAAAAAAAAGCCACCACAATTGTTAGCTATTTGCTAGTATGTTTAGGCAATGAGATCAGAGCGGTCAAGACGAGGAAAAGTTTTCTCAGTTCTGATTAAGAGAACCAAAAACTTCTGGCACATAGGTTTTCATCTTACAGTAAATCAAAGGAGCCTCTTATGAACAAAGCCCTTTTCATATTTTACAAACTATAAAACACCCCAGTGGGTGTTTACTTGCAAATGACAAAAGGAATGACATGCAGATTTCACAGTACATTGAAAAACACTGGTCAGAAGTTCATTTATATTTAAAAGCAGTTATTGTAAACTCGATTGTATAACATGCTGATCTTTAACAGCAAACATCTGCTTATTTCTCCCAGACATTTGTTTTCCCACTTTTCTTCTAACAAAATGCTTTGAATACTGGGGAACCAAAGTGTCTTCATGTCGTGTTCAATCTACACACACGTAAAGTCAGTGTGTGAGCATTTTCCAGGGACATTGCATGAAAATTCGTGTGGTTTTACTACCAACAGTCTACCCCGGATATTAGAGAGAGATGTCTGCCATACAGCATAGGTAAACAGAGCTTCATTTTCATGTCTGTGTTTCGAAAGGCTTTTCTTCAAACTATTCCAAGTTGTCTACAACCTTTGGAGTATTGTCTAGAAAAATTACGAGAAACATTTGGTTCTAGACCTGTCCCTCTAGGCTGAAAATCAACTGATTGCCAGCAAGTGACCAGCCAGGATGTGCACAGGAAGGATTGTCACTGAGTGGCATATCTGAAGACCAACAGTTTTAATGTCCATATTAGCAAATGCTCATATCACCTTCTCTGATGGTGATGGTAGGTTCAAAACTGTAATTAATCTGACAAGCTCCACTGAAATCTGGAAAATAGAGCAAAGCCCAATTAGGGCTTTTCTTTCCTGTAATTAGGTCAAGAACCTGGAGCTATCTATCTGGTGGGTGTAATTGTGGTACATTTAAATTAAAATCAATCAAGCAAACAAAATACAAACTGTAGGGAAACTGCCCTTTGGAAAATTTACTCAACCCCTTCATGGACCATTCCTGATTTCAGTGGGATGTATTCAGACTGCATGAGGATTAATACAAAAATAGGGATATAATAATTGGGGCACTGTGCTGTGCAGAAGAGAAACATGCAGCAGGTCATCAGCAGCTACGAGAGCTGGGAACATGGGAAAAACAATGTGCAGTCATTGAGGCAGGAGGAGGTACCTCGTGTTACTCAAAAGCCATGTGAATGGATGAGTAGATGCCACAGTCAGGGCAGGCCCTTCCAGCCTCTGGCCACAGGAATGGCTGCAGGCAGGGCTCTTTGCAGCTCAGTGTCCCGTTCCTGGTCGGTTTGGGCACCTCACTGTAACAAGAAAGTAGCTGCATCCCTCCTGACTTTTTCCTGGGGAAAGGAAAGGAATAAGTGTGGCTGCCATCAAGAGATAGTAGGTCTCATCTCACTTGTTAGGCGATCAGTTAAATTTATGCTGGCTGCAATATGTTCCCTCTCTCATCAATGGAACCTGCAGTTGGAGCAACTGAGATGTTTGGTTGTTATTTTTCTGTTTGTTTAGGATGGAGAAAATCACTCTGTGGAAGTGCCTGTTTCTCTCCCTTAGTTAGAGATAGCACCTAGTTGACATTCTGCCAGCTACGAGCATCCACACTGGTCAGAGGAGATCCTTTTGAAGCAATGGTCAGGAAGGGAAAGCTCAGAGCATTTGGGTGATTTGGCTAGGAACCTAATCAGACCTTTCCAGCAGGTATGAATCATGGGGCTAGGGAGGGCTTAAATGTTTCTGGGAAACAGCATGGTTTGGATTTTACTTAACAGATGAGTCACTAAGCAATGTTTATTCTCTGGTCTGCATCTTCTATAGTGTGTATAATATCATTCACCCTGACAATGCCGTTTCTAAAGGAGTCCGGTGGACTGATGCTGGCTGGATGCCAGGTGCCCCCCAAAGCCACCCTATAACTCCCCTTCCTCAGCTGGGCAAGGGAGGGAAAATACGAGCAAATTGGTGGGTTAAGACAAGGACAGAGAGAGATCACTCACCTGTTACTGTCACAGGCAACACAAACTCGACTTGAAGAAATCAGTTTATTTTATTATCAACCAGACCAGAACAGGATAATGAGAAATAAAACCAAAGCTTAAAATCACTTTCCCTGCAGCCTTCTCTTCTTACTGGCCTTAACTTCACTCCCCAATTTTCTGCCTCCTCCCAGGCAGCACAGGGACATGGGGAATAGGGGACTGGGGTCCATTCATCACATGTTGTCCCTGCCAATCCTTCCACCTCAGGGCCAAGGCTCCTCACATTCTTCCCCTGCTTCAGTGTGGGGTCCCTCACACATGAGATAGTTCTCCATGAGCTCCTCCAAATGTGACCCTTTGCTACAGGCTGCAGCTCTCCACAAATTGCTACAGCATGTATCCCTTCCACAGACACCAGTCCTTCAGGAACAGACTGGGTTCTAGTCTGTGGAACCTGGAACCCAGCCTGGAATAGGTCCCCTGCAGGGCCACAATTCCTACCAGGAAACCTGTTCCAGTGTGGACTCCTGTCTCCACAGCTCCACAGGTACTCTAAGAGCCCTGCTCCAGTATGAGCTTCTCTTGGGGTCACAGCCTCCTTTAGGCATGCACCTACTCTGGCCTGGAGTGTTCTGTGGGCTGCCAATGGACCTCTGCTCCACCATGGCTTTCCATGAGCTGCAGTGGGACAGCCTGTCTCACCAGGGGCTGCAGAGGAAGCTCAGCTCTAGCACCTGGAACACCTCCTCCCCTGCCTCCTCACTGACCTTGCTGTCTGCAGAGATGTGGCTCTCGCATATTCTCACTCTGCTCTTCTCTGTCTGCATCTGAGCAGAGACTTTTCCCTCTTCCTAAATCTGTTATCCCAGAGATTCTTCCACCATCACCGATGGGCCCAGCCTTGGCCAGTGGCAGGTCTGTCTCGGAGCCAGCTGGCATTGGCTTTGTGCTTCTGGCAGCTTCTCACAGAAGCCACCTGTAGTCCCCTGTCTTCCAAAATCTTCCCATGCAGACCCAGTACATGGAAATATGGAATGGCACAAGTAGTGGAAGAAGTACAAAATTCAGGCAAAGGGGTGGATGGGAGTCCAGGCCTGGGAGCTGCTGGTGTGTGTGCTGGCTGGGAAGGCAGAGTATCCTGGAGCAAGGGGCTTCCACTTGATCCCAGGCATTTCTTCTTTCTAGGGAGAACTTCACCCAAAGCAATGTAAGTGTAAATTCACAGTGTTCACTAAGCTGCACAGGATGAAAACCCAGGACGCTTCCAGAATTGATTCTCAGGGAATTCAATTTCTCCTACCTCAAACATTGCATCAGAGAGACATCTACCATAGCAGGGTCACAGGAGATGCAAACCTCACCTGCACAGGTTTTTCAGATATATTTTCTCTGAATAATGTCAGCTGTGGTCTTGCAACTCCAATTCTTATCCACTCACAAGTATTTTTTAAGACTAAATGATAACGAAATGTGCACAAATTTGAGTACTGAAGGGATATTCTTTTTCTAATGACAATACACACTAGTATCAGGGAAAGTGTCTATCAGTCTGAAATGTCAGTCTGACCCTGCCATTCACATTAGTGTATTTGTGCCCAAATCCTGTGCAGTCTCGACAGACCAGTATCTGGGCCCACCCAAGGGGATCATTGTAGGTGGAGGATTTAAAAACCTGTAGTGCCCTGGCTGAGATTGAGATTGTGTTATATATGTGCAAGCACATAGTAAAAAAAAAATTGGCATTTGAAGTCCACAGCAGCACACCTGGTAAAATGTGAAACAGATTTCTTCTAACTCATGCACCCCACAGAAACCACACTGTGGAGAAAATTTTAGGCCTGAGTCTCACCTTGACACAGCCAACATGCAGAGAGGGCATCTACCTAAACTGAAGTTAAGAAGTGGTCTACACTCAGCAGTTAAAATGGACTAAGAAGATCCCTTCTCAGATGAAGGCACATGCTAATCCAGCCAGCAAAGTCCTGTGTCTCTGCAGACTGACCCATTGCATGTCCTCCTCCATGAGAATCCAGCTCATCAATCCTATTTTTCTGCTGCATCCTGATGTCTTCTTCTGTCAGTAGTCTACCAGTGTGTGATCCTGGCTGCTCTCCCTCTTTCCACACCATGCAGGTTCAGGTACAATGTTAAATATAATTAGATTGCTGTCTTTGTTAAAACAAATTATTTTTTGCTACTTGGTATGGAAATGTCCAACAGCTAAACGTAGTTCAAAATGTTGACAAACAACTTATTTGTGAATAAAGAGATCTACAAATATGTAAACAAAGAATGGGAAAAAACATGATCAAAAAAAGTTAATTCTAAAACCATTTCTTGCTTGACTTCCTAGATGACCACTAGATTGAAGAGTACATGTTGTAACATTTAGAAAACACACACTGGGGACAGACAAGGTTTTCCATTTGTTTGTCCTGTCTGTTAAAATTATACTGTGGTTTCTGAATCATAAATCATGGAGTGGAGCTAGAGCTTCATTAGCTGCACTACACAACCTCCCTCCTGCACACAAAGTAAAAATGCAATCCATTTGTGTCCTACGGTGAAGTTAATATGTCCACCTGTGTATCCTTCAGTCAGTAAACACAGAGCAGGTGAAATCAGGAGGAAACTTAAATGAGATCAAAAGATATGTTCAAAAGAAGGGCTGAAGCCATCTGGAATCCCTCAGAGCTGCCAGCTACACAATCGAGACCTGCTGGCATCCTAAGTGGAATTTCTTGTTTCTCTTTCTTCTGAAGCTGGAGGAAGTTCAAATGAACTCCGGGAGAACAGTTGGCACTTTCTTTGTAAGGAGGCTCATTGTTCAGAGAGGTGAGATCAGACGCATGTTTCAAGGACACCCAGATTTGGATCCTGAAACGTTGCTGCTTTTGTTTAGGGAAAGAAAAGAAAAGAAAAGAAAAGAAAAGAAAAGAAAAGAAAAGAAAAGAAAAGAAAAGAAAAGANACTTTGACTTGTCCTACATCTTTCTTTAACTGAAGCAGAACAAATCTAGGAGGCCCCCAGGAAAATTTGTTTGGCTCTTTGTTTGGAAAGTCTCTTTATTTAAAAGAAACAAAATAAACAAAATAAGTCCCAGGACTTTGATTTCAGAGAAACTAGTCTGGCTGCATAGTAAGTAAGAAAGCTATGGATTGCCCTGCCATGATTGGAATAATATGTGCAAATCCATCACAGAATGAACAGGATTCGAAATCTAAAGTAAATAAATATGCATCTTTAGTCCTAAAGTCAAAACTACAATTACAGGGAGCCACGTACTTCAAACAAACATCCAACAAAATTTACATATCATGAAGGAACACTGTGCTCCTCCTCCCCCCAGCTTTCAAAACAGGTTGGCAAAGGGATGATTAATGCAGCAGATTTAACACAATTCTCAAGTGGCTTCAGCTTTAAACTTTAGGTGAACTGAATATCTCAAACGGTATCTGGAACAGTGCGTTCAGAAAGATGCACCCCTTGGGAACAGGGCTATTCCCCTTGGAAACAGAATGTATCCCAGGGGGGCATTTTTTGTTTTGGGTAAGGAGCAGGACAGTTCACAGAAGTCTTGGGTAGAAGGGGGGAGCTGGCTGTTCTTGATGGACTGCCGAAGGATGGAAAGAGATTTTCAAGTGTGTTTGTCTTTTCATCTAGCTACTGAGACACCCCAAATCTAAGAGAGATCTTAGGTACTTCTATAGTTAATTTTGACTTTATGTGAGTACATCTACATTTGCCCTAAAATCTGCCCCTCTTTCATGCTACCTGGATGTGAGACACACCCCCCCCAACCCACAATATGCATCTTTTAGAGATAACTCAGACTGGCATAGCCCTAGATTATGACCCAAAATTGCATAGCAGGGTCTGCATTGGTTCGGCCTGTGCCTACAATATCTACCACAGTGCTTGCTGATGGTGGTACATGGCTGATGCTGAATCCAAAACTGTGCTTCAAAAGGCACCCAGAGCACATAAGTATCATGACGGTGTGGGCAGCAGAAAAGGTCCTCAAAATACAGGCCACCAGCCTGTTCCTGTGGAGAGTGTAAATGTAGTCTTCAGTCTATATTTGCTTTGGCCTCAGGACATATAGGCTGATATTTGCATGGGATATTAGAAAATATTTTATTGTAACAGTGTCTTGAAGTGGAAACCACATTTTGAAAGCATTCATAAAGCAAAGCAATGTTAAAAAAATTCATTCATGTCTCCAGGAGAAGCTAAAGTACATATGTTTCTATCAAAACTGAAGCCCACGACATTCTGTGTCTACTGAGCAGTGTTTCATAGCCCAGGAAGAAAACATTTTAGAAAGCCAGGAAGACACAGAATCAACCCCACACAGTCCTAGAAAATGGATGCCTTCCTCCTCAGAAATCATACTATAACTCCACATAGACTTTCACAACATGCTTCAGCAGCTGACTGAATTTAAAAAAAACAAACAAAAAAAACCAAAA
>VZUA01006923.1:2952-17734 GCA_013401035.1 Horornis vulcanius
ACCCATCTGTGAAATTCCCTGCACCAAGTTCAACCAGGCTTGCTTTACCACGTTCCCTCCTTGCCAGCCTAGCAACCTGCTCTAGTCTGTTTCCTGTCCCAATGGGGAAGAGGGGACTATGTCTTTAATGTAAGTTGCCTGACTTCTTATGGTTTTCAGCTTCGTTTCTCTTGCTGACCCTCAGATCATTGCTGAGCATTGCAGAAAGGGAGATCGGGACCCCTCCAGGCCCCAGCACATGCCCAGGGTTGAGTGAAGAATGACTTCTCTGTCCTAACCATCCCCAAATCCTGAGACTGATCATCAGCCAGGTCTGCTTAGGAGAACAAGATCCTATACCCCAGATGATATGGGGAAGCAACCAGAGAATTCCAGCAGGCACCCTGCTACAGCTGTTTGATCCCATTGGGATATTTGATCTTCCTTGTAGATCTGAAGCCTTTGCCAAGCTCCTTGGTCTGCATTGTCCGCCAAGAAGGTGACAGGCACTGTACACCAGCTGTGATGGATGTAGTGGAACTGAGTGCTATGTGTTTTGATTGGACGCACTTTGATCCAAAGAACAGCCCCCCAAAACAATCTTTCAGACTCCTGGGAGGCTATTTATTTTGGTGTTTTAGTAATGCATTTTGTAAATCACTCAGGTGATGGCAAGTTTATGTATTTGTATGGCAAATTTATTGTTGTGCTATTAGTATCAAGGAAATCCAATTGACTGTGTAGGTTTTAGATTCCTGACCTCTAAGCAGAATGAATTTTTTTGAAGGGCTGTGAAATCACCTGTTCATCTCCATGAGCTGTACGCTTTGTTGAATGAAAACCTCCTCTGTAGAGACACAGGAGATGTGAGGGGTGGGAGCTGCCATTCATCTCAGTCAGTGGTACCTCCCTTCCCAACCCCTTGTCAGTGCCTGGGATACTGTGCTAAGCACTGTCCCAGTACATTTTCAGTCTTGCACTTTGTATTTTTCAGAAGGTACCAGGAAGGTGGAAAGGGCTGCCCTGTTGGTGGCTCCCATGAGGAATGGCAGTGACCATTCTCTGGAGATGGCTCTCAGGGCAAGGGTTGCCTGGATCTCACTGAGGACAAAGAAGAGGCAGGGAGGAAAAGGAGGAATTTGTTTACTTGCCTTGGACCTCGTTAGGACTGGGAGCATGTCTGTGTCACTCCAAATCTTGTCCCTTTTCTCCTCCTCTGTTATCCCTTTACCCTTTTCCCAGATCTCCCCTGGCCTCCTACACAGATCCAAACTTCTCCCCCATCCCTGCCATCCCTGCCATCCCTGCTATTTATTTAGCTTCAATGCAATCTGAGCTTTCTGCTCTGTTGGTTTGATGTCAATCAAACTGCAAACTCCTTTGACGGAGGCAGACCATGACAACATGCTTCTCTCCTCTTCCCGTTTTTTCCATGCTTTCTCCCAGCGGTCAGGTTTGAACTGACATTGGCTGGTTGTAGGTCAGGTTCAAAAGCATCAAGCACTGTCTGAACATCCCCTCGAGCTATCAGCTCATGTGAAAACGAGTAGTCTAGGGAACCTCTGTGACTGCACAGAATAGTCCACTTTATGATTGAGCTCCTAGGGTTGGCAGACTTCTCATTTAATATGGGGTTTCCCATATTTTAGCTTGAAATCCTGCATCCTATGGTAAAGGACAGGCTTACTAACTTCCCTGGTCTTTTTTTTTTTTTTTAAATAACTCATGTTGATTTTTTTGCCTGAAATATGGGAAATAATCCCACCTTACCCTTTTTCTCACAGTTTCCTTGGTTGTCTGAAAGCTGCTACCTTGCCCTGCAAGTAGAAGTGGTTATAAGGTGGCAAGAGGGAAGTGTGTACATAAAAGATAAATGGGGAACTGAGCAGAGAAGCGCTGTGACTGTTGCAGTGGGAACATCCCATATTTTTAAAATGACGATTTTAAGAATACTGATTCCTATTTTATTTCTCAGAAATTAATGGATGCAATGGAGCATCTTGTGGATGTCTTAAGTGATTAAGACCCAAATGTGGAGGGAGAGACAAGAGCTATAGCTACAGTGTGCAGCCACTGAAACCAGCCCCCTGCTCTCTGTTGTACAGTCTTAGGAGACACTTACATAAGTGTTCCCAAATCTGGTGCACACAGCCTACACCGCTGCCCACAAAGTTCCTAACCTTTGTGAGCATGAGGATTTTAAAGCCTTTGTAGAACTGAATATTTAAACAAAGATGAGCTTCTCTGCTGTAGTTGTGGGGGAATGATTGTTCTGCATGAGTCAGGGCACACATCTGTAGCCTGTTTAATTCAGCATCAGCTTGAATGAGACTCTGCTAATTGACAGCTGCCAAGGATCTTGTTTTTTTTTTTTTTAAGGAACTTGTGGGGTAAAGGGAAATGATGGTCAGTGGCTTAGAATTCATAATACCCAGCTCCTGTGTGTTCTCAGTATGCAGCACTCATAAGCCATCACTTGATGAATATGGCCTGAAGTGATGCAGGCAACTTACTGTAATTTTTTGCTGTGCTCTGTTTGGATTTATTTCCTAGTCAGTCAGGTGGGACACCCTGTAGATTAAGATTTAGCACATGCATTTTGAATCTGTAGACTAGTACTTAAGCTGAAACAGGAATTCTTTATGTTTCAGAGAAGAAATGGACTAAATTGCCAGAAATAAACATAATAACAAACTGCTTGTTTCCTGAGTCAGGCACACAGTGCAAACAGCCATAGTCTCGGTGCACCCTGTTTTATAATGAAAATAACAGGGATGGGAAATTGTCCAAGAAGAATTTGTTCCCTTGGCTTGTGCGATATTCTTTTTAAAATTGTCTGCTTCTATGAAAAAATATAATTACAGAACCATTTAAAAAGTGTGGGTCTTCTGAAGAGGAACGTGGATGGGATTGTATGTAAACATGGAGACATAAATAGCACTTAGACAAACCAAAAAGCATGTGGATGCTGAAATTTCTGTTTGGTAGGATGTTTTGGGGTGACTCTCCTAGTTTTGTTAAACATGATATATATATAATAGGACTTTTCCATTGACAGTCCCTCCCTTGCTTGTGTGTCTCTTTCAGACATCCTCCTCCTGTATCCTCCTTCATCCTGTCAATTGCTTCACAAGGAATTGTCAGGGTGCTCTGTTCAGATCAGCAGCTTGGGTGGGTTTGGAGAAGTCTGCCAGCCTTCTGCAGAAGAGCTCACATCAGACGCTTTCATTGCATTTCTCTCTTCAAAGTCCTCACCTTACAAGAAAGTTCTCTCCAACTCTGTGCCTTTCCTTTCTTTCCAGGACCTTCTGCTTCCCTGCCTCATGTTTCACATGAGCTGTGAGACTCCCTTCTTTGATCCACCAAAATGTCTATAGTGGTCTGCTTAGAAAGGCTTGTGAAGACACTAATAAAGTACAGGTATAAGTATTCAGGCCTTAATCTCTCCTAAAAAATGTACAGCCTAAAATTGTGGCAGCAATGTGAGCAGTAATGCTGAGGTGTGATGTCAGATGTGTTTATCACTGTGGGGTAAGGGCTGTGTGTCAAAGCACCACTCAGCCCCAGCAGAAGCAGGGCAGACCTACCTGCATTCCCTAAGCAGCCTAAGACTTGCCCAGTGTGCACTTTATTATGAGGAAATCTTGACCTTGCTTGGTTTCTGCCAGCTTGGGACAGGAGTTTTTACTTGCCCTGTGGCCGACTGTAGCAAACAGTAAGTCTGGTTCCCCATGAACATGAGTTTGTGCCAGGCAAACACATGCCAGAGGCTACCATGACAAAAGTGGTGGCTCATGTTGCCTGAGAGCGAGGGAGGGAGGCGCCCCAGGAACGAGCCCTCTTGTCAGCCATCCTGTCAATTGTGATCGGTCAGCTGCTGCTTATGATGAAACCAGTCTTTGGGAGATTTCATTCTGCATGGCTGGCCAGCTGGTATGTGTTTCTGTCTGGGCTCTGCAGCTCTGGCCCTCATTTGAGGAGGGAGGTCTTTGTTCTGTATCAAGCTTCAAATAGTTTGGCATCTGCTGGTTTGTGTTGTCTGCTTGACCATTTGTTGCATTTGCGAGTTTCCTTCTAATCACAGCTCCTAAGCAGTCTGCTCCCCTGAATGGTTTCTGCTCTAAAAAGTAAAAGTAGATATTGCTGGCTGTAAACCTCTCTCTCTCGTTGGAGAGGTGGGGATGTCTGCACACAGGAGATTGAAAGCAGCTACGAGGCCTTGCTTCTGATTAACTGTTTGGTCACACTACAATTTCCTACCACCAGGGCATGTTAGTGATGAGGAGTACAAGTTGTGTAATCCATACTTCCACTGCTTTGCAGATGGCAGAGCTGATGGACAGAAAATACTGGTAGAGATTAGATCTGCAGCAGTGATTCACAGCCCAGGATTATAGTTTCTGCAATTTGCTTGAGTTTGTACAACCCAAATATCAGATAACATTACAATTTACATTTTCCATGGAATGCTGTCTCAAGAACATATTGATTTATACCGCATCAGATTACTCAGGGGTTGGAGAAAGCCAAAAGGAGAATTTTACTTTTTTCCTGCTGACATTTGAAAAACAGGATTACACATCTTCACACCTAGCCCTGCATAACCTTCAGCAGCCAGCCTTGGAAAGTCCTTAAGAATTGCAATTTAAGCTTTCCTTAAACAGTTAAGAACTCTCTTCAAATCCCCTGATGGCAAGCATTAGTCTTTTCCTGCCACCTTTGCTGCAAGCACTATGCAGAGTGAGGTGGGGGAAAAGATGGAAAATTCACCCTTTGGGTTCAGCATCACTGTCTCTGCCTCAGATGGATCCAGGTTTGCTCATTTGCATCCCTGGACTCAACAATCAAACCTGACTAGAAAAGCTGCCATGTTTAGTGTCAGCATGCTGCCTGGAGAAGTGCAGGTCCTGCTCACACAGAGTTTCTGAGATTTGGGTGTGATCAGTCATGCTTTGCCCTCCCTGCTGGTACTGTTGGCTGTAGCACTTGATCTGTGTCACATTGGTGGGAAAGTGGTCCTGCCATTGCACAGCCTCCTGCTCCTGCCTCCTCAGTGGTACCCAGTGTGGTTAATGCTATAGAAACCAGACTTTCAGTGTTCCATTTTTTTAAAATATTTTTTTTCAGTTTGCATTTGTCATTACTCTCAAATGAAACAGTTTCCAGGAGAACAAATTAAATTGAGCCATTAAAACCTTAATTCTAAGGCACCTGCTTAAATGTATCCAATTTTCAGAGGAACTGAGCCTCTGTGTTCCTCAAGAAACACAGTTTTGAAGCAGTGAAGTCCCTGGGCAACACCAGTGCTCAGTAACTCCCCAAAATCAGGTCACTCTTGGTTTTATGCCCAGTTTAGTCATCGGATTTTGGCCTCAAATCTAACATGTGTGTGGAGATGAGTGGGGAGGGGGAAGCTGAGATATATATATTTTTTTAACTTCTCAGCTGCTTTGCTTAGAAGCCACAGACTGCTCTTTGTAAGCGTGCAGCTGTGGCTAGTCCATCACACAGTATTTTATTTTAGGATGAGACAAGCACCGAGTCAACGTAGCTCCTATTGTTACTTGTCTGTCACCCTATGTTAGCAGAATTCAATGCACGCAGTGTTCACCAAGGAGATGTGGCATTAGAGATGCATATGCAGATGAAGGCTCTCCAGATGTGTTGCACTGAAAAGTTCAGAGCCCGAAGCACGCAGCAGTTACTTTTCCTCCCCTTGGAATCTGTATAATTCGATGAGGCACCACAGACTCGATAATCTCAAAAGAAGTAATAGCCTTTGCCACAGCAGGTCACTCTCTGATGCAATGGGAGGAGACATCTTTGCAGTGCTGTGCCAGGAGTTATGCAATCTAAAATGTCAACTTGAAACATGTCCAAGCAATACTCAAGAAATAGCTGCAGCATTGAACACTCAGGTGCTAGAGATGCTTGGGTACTCAGAGAGTATGGAAGCTCAGCAAAATTACTTTTGTCGTGCCTGAGAAAACAATGGCACTTGAAGAAATTGAGCTATTGAGAGATTCAATTTGCAAGGAAGGAGATGGAAATTACCTAATTGTTTCAATGTACTAGAAGAGGAATCTATTTCTTGGTAGAGAGAACTATTTTCTTCTTGTAATTGTGTTGTTAAGTCCCAAATCTCTCTTCTGGCAGGCATGCCGTGGGTCGGTTTGGGATCAGTGAACTTTCTGCTTGCTTCCCAAAGCTATTGTGGGGTATATATGCCACCTTCCAAGAAGGATGGTGATGTGTGGGCTCTTGTAGCATTAATCTCGTGTCCTATCCTACTTCCCAGTTTCACCTCCTTAGCATACATACTCCACTGCAGGAGCCCTGTGTGAAAAATGATTTTTTGGTAAGATGTAGATTGTAACAAGCCCAGATTTGATGCTCTCATAGTATCAGTCTCAGTTTTGCAGCATAGGCATTTTCCTGGCTACGAAGGATTTGGCAGGGTAATGAAACTACTCCATGGGGAAAAATGTTTCTGTGATACTTGCTTCTGTATACCAGATATTACAGCAACATGTCTCAGTAGAGTAACTATATCCAAATATTTTATCTCAGGCATTTGTTACCCTTCACTAGTTCTTTTGCAGGATGCACAGAACTACAGGCAACATTGAATTGGTATAGAGGAGGGCATAGACAAAAGTCGCAATAAAGTCATCAAAACCCAAGAATTAAAGAAATGATCCCAAGCTAAACTGGGTACAGCTGGCTCAGGAAACCAGAGGAAAAACCTCAAAAAGCCTGGACTATGGAAACCATTTAGGCGGTGCAGTGTTGAACCCCAAATATAGTTCAGTAGATCTTAAAAATAGTCATCAGCTGTGGCTGCTGCTCCATACACTGCTACCTCATTCCTGGTGATAGCCATAGCAGAAAGTCTGATTTTCTTTGGCTTATTCACAGAAAAATCAGGGATAGGGGCTTCAGCATGGTCCTGTCAGTCTTGCCCAAAGAGTTGCCCATCTTTGGAGGAGGACTCTGTACCATTGTCTCACATTCAACAGCTCCTTTTCCAAGCTTTTTTAAGAGTTAAAGGGAACTCAAGCTATGACAAGCCAATTACTAAAGAGGGTTTCTGGAGATGGTAGATGGTGAAGGAGGAAGACCATCCAGGACAGCTTATTCCATTCATGGATGGGTATGTGAATTGGTCTGTGGTGCTGCATGGTACAGGACAGGCAGAAGGAGGTCTCCTAATGTTCTTCCAAAGCTCTGGCACAGGAACTTGGGTAATTAAACGTGCCAGACTGGAGCTAGGTTGCATCATCGGCAGACAGGTGCTCACCAACACAAATGACTTGAGAAGAACGTGAGGGGAAAAGAGAGGTAAAAGCTACTAGTCCATGAATGTGATGTGCCTCTTTTCCCATGAGGAGTATAAAGGGATGCACTACTTGGGGACTGGACTGCAGGTAACAGGCTGGGTGACAAGGGGCTTTGTGTGGAAGAACATAAAAAGACATGAAGCGGCATTTAATTCCTAACTCTTCTTATCCCTTTTCATTATCCAAAGTGAACCTGAGAGATTCAAAACTCTGGTGGACAAAGTTTTTGACTCTACAGTTCAGGGAGTGAATTACGAAGTAGAGATAATACATATGATTTTTAATGCCAATTGATTGGCAACTCACAGTAGCTAAGCCTTTTGAATGATTAGTCTGTAAATTCATTGTCTAAATTTGTTTTCAGAAACAATCCCTGAGGCGATTAGAAACACCGGAATAAATTCATAGTTAGAATGACCTATTTGAAAATAATTTCTTTAAATAAAAAAAAATGGAGTTGATTTAGAGAGAAAACAATTCTTCTGTAGTGAATTATTTGCTCATATCTGTTTCTGAGGTTTCTCATCTCCTTCCATAGATTTCTAAGCCTTTATGCATGAGTCACTAGTGATATGATGAAACAAGGGATTTGCATTAAATAAAAATTTCCTCCATCTTTTTAAGACACGTTTCATTGCTTCTGTGCTTCTATCTTTTCTCTCTACAGCAAATCAGAATAGAAAAAAATATGTATAGACTGTATTCCTAATGATATCCAGTGCAGTTGTTTGTTCCCACCAGACATCCATATTATTCATACAGTTATTTTTGAAACTGTTTCTGATCAAGAGATTTTAAAATAATTTTTTTATCAGCAACATGTACACTGTTTGAGGGACATGTTTTGGAGAGTTTGCTTTCTATGGCAAGGTTCTTCATCAGCGGATCTTTTTAAAAATCATAATGTGTGATTTTTATTCTTTGCCAAAATGTCTTTTTTTTTTTTTTTATAGAAGACTGACAGTAACTCAATCTCCAGTATCTGTTTATATAGTTTCTAACTGCTTTACTTTCATAATGATATGCTGTATGTGCTATGCATGGATCCAAAAATACAACAATACAATAAATTAGAGTAAGATGATGATTGATTTAAGAGACCTACTATTTTTATCATACTCTGCTACTGGCATACCAGGAATGCAGTTTTAACCAGGCATTCCACTGCTATCAATATCTTTTAGATAAGCTTTAAATAACCACTGGAAAAACACTCTGGACAGCTTTATGAAGATAATAACAGCAATTAAATCATGATTCTTTGGGGAGAAACCCTTAGCAAACCACAGATGAAAATTTCTCCATGAGGTCTCCTCAGCCACGTGTGCAGAGGCAGAGAATCCCACCAGACGGGCCGGATCAATAGGGCCCCTTGTTGGGCTGCAGCTGGCATTGCACCCCAGCAGGTGTGCAGGATTTGGGCCACAGCCTCTCACACCCCCGTGCTCCTGCCTGCCTCTCGTCCCATCCTTCTGGCAGCTGTGGGGACTGCCCTGCTCCTCCCCCAGCACCTGGCAGCTGTGTGAGGGCTGCAAGGAGCCCCACTCCCCCGGCACACAAGGATTGCTCTTTATGGCAAAAGCAGAGACTGGCTGCTTGGGCATGGCAGTATCCATGTGCCAAATGCTCTGGGCTGGGGTTTGGGAGTGCCTCTGACTGTCCAGCCAGTGTACAGAGCCTTCCCCAGGTACTGCCTTGCTGAGTGCCAGGGTGAATTTTTTGCAGTTTCTTTCATTCAGGGGTGGATTACAAACAGCTATAAATACCCCACTGCAGTGGTCCACCACTTGTTTTCTGGTGGATTATGCTGGGCTTAAGGCATGAGCAGTTTGAGGACTCTGCAGTGGGACCCACAGCTTTGCAGGAGGCTTTTTCTTCACAAAATGTGAGGATGGGCACTGTCATTTAGCGCCTTTGGGTTTTCTTTCTTTGCCCTCTTTGAAGGGTTGCCCTACTCAGAACTAATAGCAGCAAATATGTGGTGGTTCCACCCTACTGACAGAGAATGGACCAGCCACAGGAGCCCATGCTAGCACTGGCTGGCACAATGGCTGGAAAAGAGGCAGCATCCCCTTATGCTCCACCACAATCCCAATGGAAGAGTGTTGCTGTGAACAGGTGCTGCATATATCCTAAAATGCATATTGGACTGACAGTGACGAGGCATGATGGAGTCTTGTCTTTGTCTGGGACTAACAACCTGAGAGCTTTGCCTCTGGTGAAGTACTTGGCACTGTTCCTCCAGGGATAGGTGAATCCTTTCGCTTGCTCTTTATTCTCCCTAGGACAGCAGTGAAAGAGAGACTCATTGTCTGGCTAATTCCCCAAGCCTCTGTGCCCCCTGTTATCCCATGCAGCCACAAGCTGAGGCCCAAGACCAACCCACATTTCTGTTTGGAGACTTCCAAGTGTGTGTCCTGCTGGCAAAACTTGATGGCCCATGTTGGCTTGGCACATCCTGGGCCGTCACAGGTTCCCCCTAGGTGTTGATGTCCTACTGTTCTCCAGCATTTTATTGAGAGGTGCTGCCTAATCCAGCCACTTTCTCACTGCTGCCAGTCAGTTGCTAATGAATGGCTGGAGTTTGCACAGAGATTAAGTAACAGCACTGGGAGTGGACCCCTGACTTTTCCTGCTCTGGACACTGCAGCCCCACAGAAACAGGGAAAGCAATGGCAAGTTGCAATCTTGTTTCAGGCCTTGTGTGAGCACTGAGGTGGAAACTGTGGAAACAATTTGTGAACCAGAAAAGCTTTGGTAGAGAAAGAGGGGACGGAACATCATGAGGAGAGTGGGAATACCCTGAAAGTATGAACCGCTGTTCCTGGTGGGTACAGTCATTGCTTCATTTATATTCCTCCCATACCTAGCTGAGTGCTCACCACTTCATGGTGGCCTCCCAAACGTCCTAAAAGTTGTCACTTTGCTAGCTTCCTCCAGGAATAAATAACCCAAGCAGCTAACATGGATTTGTGGCTATCTGAGGACTGCTATTTTTGTGGGAAAAAGCTCAGCATTATGCATGTAGACAGCGAGTCAGCAGTGAAGCCAAAGTGAGGAATAATGGTGCCTTTAGAGTTTCTTTTCCAAATGCCTGCCATTAGGGTTTTAAATTCTGAAAGGAGCTTATTGCTTTCAGGCAGGACTGTTTTACCACAAGAAAATTGGAAAAAGGAGGAAGAAAGAAGAGGGAGGGGAGAGGAAAGAAAGGAGTCTTGTATTGTATAAAAACAATTGAGACAGTGGAAAGTGGAATTGGTTACTAATGATCTGTGGCTAAGAAAGCATTAAACACATTCAGACTCTAGCCTCTGTGATGATAATACTCAGTGGGTGAGAGGAAGGCAACGTGAATGTCAGGGAAGCAGGAAAGAGCTACAGTCCTGCTTCAGCGTGGTGTGACTGCCACCCTGGTTTCCGCACTCAGCCGGAGCCTGGCTGCCCCATGCCCGCTGGGTACCAGTGATGCAGTCCTACATCAGCAATCAGCAACTGCTTTCCTGGCTGCTTCTTTTGGAAAAGCAAATAAACAAGTTTTTGTCTAATACCTTTCCTCTTGGTTCTGCCGAGAGTTCCTTTGAAAGTGGGTTGTAGGGAGCCTCGTTGCAGCGGAGAGGAGTAAGAGTTACTGCTGCAGGAGCTGCTGGGTAAAATTCTATGGCTTGCGTTACACAGGGGCTCAGACTACGTGATTGTTGTAGCAGTTCTTGCTGCCCTTGAGATCCACGTCATTGTCTGCTTCGGCAGGGCTGGCTTACAGCCTAGGGGCTGTAACACAGGTTGGTTGTTTTTTTGTGAAATGCTGGAGTTTTGTTCTTCCGGCTTCCCACTGCCTGCGACTTTTATTTATGCTGCTCAGAAGAGTCTGTCTTGTGCACTGGGTTCATATGAACTGCTTTATTTAAATTTCGTTTAAAATATTTATGATGACAGTACTTTTGTGGCCACAGCCTCTGTGGACACAGAGCACCTGTGACATGGGTCTTTGCTCTTCGTGTCTGTGGGACATGTCCCTCATCCTCTCAGTGGGCCCCTTGAGCTGTACAGCTCTTCTGAGTAGTCTGTCCTGAGTGTGTCCCTGACTGATCCTGGTGTCCCTGACCGATCCTGGGGTCCATGCCCTATCCCAGTGCCCCTGCACTGCTCACCCCTGCAGCCAATAGCAGGGCAGTGAGAAGAGCAATCTTTCTGGGGTATTTCTGTTTCCTGCCTGCAAATGTGTCAGTCAGCAGTGAGGAAGGTGAAGGCAGGGGTGTCTGCTTTCCCAGCTCTGCAGACAGGCATGGCTGCCCTGGGGTTAAGTGCAGGGATAAGTGCAAAATCTGGCTCACATTTCCATGTCAGCCACTGCATTTTCAGGTAGGAGAACAACTCATGAAGGGTTCCCAGAAACGCTTCACAGTTCACACATTGAGGTGCTGCCAGACAGGTTTTGTGTCAAAACCTCAGTCCAGTCCCAAAAACTGAGAACATCTGGATGATTTCTTGTCCAGGGCTCAGCCCTGCAAGGTAGCCAGGCTGGCTGTATTTCATGAGCCAAAAGAGAAAGAATACAGTGGTTAGTAACCAGGCTCCATTTGGAGAGTCTAATTTTATTATTTTGCTAAAATATCCTCTAGTTTGATGACTTCAGTCACAGGTTGCCCTGTTTATTTGCTCTGCTGCTGCACTGTGATTTCTGAAATCACTCCCTGTTGGGCCTTTTATAATTCTCAACTTCCCTTAAAACCTTAATTTTCTGTCACAATTTTCTTTTTCAGTGTTAATACCTGCTATTTTGTTCTTCTTTGTAAACTGGAAACTCTTATGGCAAGCCTCTCTTCAGTGAAGTGATTCTGGTGAACTGACATATCCCAATAAAATCCTGTGCTCATATGGAGCTCAGATACTGAGGAAATCTGAAAGATGTGAAACACTTTTCTATTAAAACAATGAATAATCGTTTGTTTTCAGTAATATTGTATAGGAAATTTAACAGTAAAAAATGGTATGGTCATTCCAGTCAGACTACAGATTTGACCTTGCTTGTGTGTCTGAAATATTCAGGAAGGAAAGGAGGAATCCATTATATACAACTTTTAATGTAATTAATATATAATTTACTTAATTTTTTAGTGTGGTAAATAACACAGCTTTATGATCCAGTAGACACTAGCCTGTTCTTCACTCACTAGGAAAGCACTTTTTTTGGGAAATCTTTTCGTTATGCTGTCTCAGATATGTGGGGCCTAGCTGCGCTAGTTCTCAACATCACACCAGAATGAAAATTAGTTTTTCTTTAACAGACCTGACATTCTCTGTGTTGTAGATAAAACCAGCCTCAGCTTGTGTACCATACTATGTTTCTGCATGAAATTGTCACTGTCTTGGTCTCATTTGCTCCTGTTTAAGTGTAGTGAAAACCACCTGACAGTCCCAGGCATCACTCAGTTTACAGTGAGGATGCATCAGTCAGAACTGGTTCCCAAGATGGAATACTGCAACAGGGTAAATCTTGACATGACATCAGTGGAATGACGATGGATCTGTGTCAGCAGATGTTAAAGGGCATTTCCTTCTTCTTCGGAGATTTCTTCCTGTCTTTGTCAGAAGTGCACTCCCATGGGGCTCTTGTTAACTTCTTTTGCTAGCTCTGAGTTAGGAAAATTATTTTCTTCAGTCAGGGATTTTATCTGGAGTGGATTCCCTCTTCCAGTTGTTTTATATCATAACCAGTAGAGGAAGAGACTTCCCATGGCATAGAAATATGATACAAGAAATTGGAGTGCAGAGGATAACACAAAAACATAATGAAAGTAGTCTTTGTACAGCATGAAAGTTGCTTCTCTCCAAGCAGGCACCCAGGAAATAGCTACCTTCAGCAAAGTTCAAATACTTCTACTTCTTGTGCCTTTTCTTAATGTTCACAGGTCCATCACTGATGTGCATTCATTACTTGTGATATGAGAATTTACAATGATTTATAGCTCATCTTTTTATCATTTGTTTCTACCTTTGCCATTCCTGTTCTAAACTGAGACCAATAGGTTACCATGACTTTGAATTTGTGCAAAGAGGAAACAGGATGCTACGACTGGTCTAGTGCTTTGCTCAAGTGAATTTGCCTATTACAAAATGAGTCCTAAGAGTGTCATCAACCCAGTCATGAGGTAGGATGAATGTAAATGAACAATTGTTTGTACCAGTATACCTAGGAAGCCCAATTCAAGGACTGTGGACCTGAAGATGTAGATATAGAACAACATGAAGTCTTTGCTCTACAAAACAAACTCTTTAGATACCAAACAAGATGTGCTAAGTGGTACAGATCTGTATTCTGAAAAGATCATCTCTTTTCATTTAAGTTTAGTCTTACAAGCTTCATTTGACACTTTCTGCTCCTTGCAGTGGATGGACAGTGAACAGTCATTTCGTATCCACTGACTCCACATTATCATGAATTTTCAGCACTGTATGAACCACCCCATAGTTTATCACAGTTGGTTTTTCTCTGAGCTCTTGCCACCTCAAATGTGTTCTTTGTGTCCTTTTACTGAGATGAGGTCACCCTAACTGAAAAAATATTCAAGATGCAGATGAACAGAGTAATAACTCTGGTTATGTCTTGATTTTTGTTACTGGCATTTGAGTTGTTTTTTTAACTGCTGCTGAGCAGAGCTGATGCTTCTGTGGAGCTGTCTATTGTAACCTTGAGCATCCACTACTGAATGGTAATCGTCACCTGAGAGTCCATAGTTTTATTTCACTGTGAAGGGTATTTGTTTTATTGTAAGTGCAGGCTTTCTGTTTCATGTCTTTTGGCCCTTTATCTATCCCTGCCAGGTCCTTCCCACTTATGCTATGGCTGCTCAGTTTCTTTGAAAACAATTCATGGGAGACTTTACCCAAAGAATTTTGAACATCCAGTTGTATTTTATTTAACTGTCTCACCTGACCCATATGCTAATTAACTTTTAAAAAACTCAGATGGATTTTCCAAGGCACTGGGGCACAAGTGGCATNTCAGTGCCTAAAAATCAATGAGTGGTTAGGTACCCCTGTCAGTGATTCAGCTCTTACTTCCTTGAGTTTTCTTAGAACTCTTGATAAAATACTACCCAGTTCAGGCAACTCATTAATACTTGTGTTGACATTACAACAACCTCTCCACAGACAGTTAAGTTTCAGATGGATCCTCTGTAGTATTGCCTTCAAGAAAAGCTTCTAGTGAGGAAACATCAGCAGTTTCTTCTACAGTGATCCTAGAAACATAGAATCATAGAATGATTTGGATTTAGACATTAGAAGTCATCTAGTTTCAATCCCCATGCCGTGGGCAGGAACAGGTGTCACTAGAGCAGAATGTCCAGAGCCCCATCCAACCTGACCTTGAACACTTCCAGGAATGGGGCATGCACAGCTTCTCTGGCTAACCTGCTTCAGCGCCTCACCACCCTCATGGAAAGAATATTTTTCTAATATCT
>VZUA01006936.1:0-11304 GCA_013401035.1 Horornis vulcanius
GCACAACATTAAAATAATTTTACCTTTTGTAATGCTCTTAAAGCTTTCCCTGGATGTGATAGCAACCATTTTGACTAGAGTGCTTTCTGTGAAGGAATAGGAGCCTTGCAGCAGACAGCCCTTCCCACCTGCCCCTGGTTTGTGTGCTGGGTTGGGGCTGCCTTGGGCCCCCAAGTTGTGGCAGCTGGCAGGATGCAGTGCTACATGAAGAGGTGGCCAGTGTCTGTCCCTTATGCTCTAAAAGACATCTGAACCTCAAGACATGCTAAATTTTCTCATTATGATCTCAGGGATGTTGTATATTACCCTCTTACCCAGCTAGTTAAACAAATATATGATACCTTTACTTACAGTGCAGATGCTTTCAGCAGAAAAGTACAGGTTTTTCCAAAGTTTTTCATGGAATAACTGCTTACCCTAATGTACATGCAGGCATTTCTTGCACCAATAAAAAGGGATTTTGAGCTATAGATCTGTGAAACAGCAGCCACATCCAGTTGCTAATTAGAAAAGTGCCAGATGTTGGCTCCCTTCTTCTCATCTATCTCATGCACATCTCATCACTTTTAGATCCCTCCTTGTTATTTCTACAGAGCAGGAGTTACAGCATCGACCCTCACACATTTTCCTTTGTTGATCTGTGTTCTTCTGGCTCTCACTGGTGTGTCAGACATTCTCTGCAAGAAGGCAAAATGAAATTTTCCTTTAGACCGGCAGGCAGGGCTGCAGCCCTAGTCCAGAAGTGTTCCTGCTGATGGCAAGGGCTGGTGTCCAGTGTGGCCCTGCAAGGATTCCTCCGTGTTTGGAACAGAGAGGTTCCCCCTTCTCACCCTGTCAGGCAGGACTGAGAGCCCTCTGTCACAGCTGCCTGGGCCAGGGCCCCAGAGACAGTGCCAGCCACTAGGCAGGGACAAAAACTGGCTTAAACTGTCATTCTGTCATCCTAAATGCCAGCTGGATTTATGAAGGGAATGAGCTGGACCCCTCAGAGCCTGGCTGCCCCTTGAGCTGCATCACAGGTGCTCCAAAGGAAAGGGACATTGCAGGGAGGGAGGAGGTGCCTGAGTGCAGTGCTCAGGAGCTGCTGTTTGTGTCCCTCCCTTGCCTGGCTGTTCTCCTCATTCCTAGGATAATTTGTACAGTTACAGTGACTTCTTACATAAACAGGAGAGAAGTGCAGTGGACACCTCATGCTTGCCAGTGTGCTGAATGCATTTGGAAACTGTCCTGACATGGCCCCACTGGATCCCAGAGGTAACTCACTCTTGAGATGAACAGAGGAATTCACACATCAGATATGCTAAAGGGCTAGCTCAGCCAACATCTCCTATTTTTTAATGTTGATCTTACCAGTTATCGAGGTTGAAAATCAACTCCCCTAATTTTAAAGGCAAGTTCTACCATCTAGAGTTGGGCTTGGCCAGGATAGTAAGAAAAATACATCAAATTAGTGCAGAAATTAGTGACTCTCCCTCCACAGCCAAAGTTGAACTAGAGAAGCAAAAACACATGATGAAATTGCTGCCTTTTAATAATTTTTGCTGCATAATTTTCAACATTTTTTAAACTATAAATCATTAATTTTTGCTAAAACTAGTGCATTTTGCCTTCTTATCCTCCTTGTAGATGCAGATTTTGGAGGTGAAGTCAAGAGGGAGGACTGTTCCTGCTGCTGGCTTTATTTACTCTTTGCTGTAGTTATTTCCACCTGCCATCACCGTATTTTTAATCTCTGGGAGCATGTGGCATGCTAACAGAAGTTAGCTAAATTTAGCCGTTGCCTTTGTGAAATTAGCCCTTCCTCTGATTTTTCATATCATGGGTGATCACATAGCCAAGTGACAGGAAGGAAAGCAGGAGTGGTTTTTGCTGAGCTGAACTGTGAGGGGTTGCCTTTCTCTTCCCCCTGCCAGGGCTGAGCTCCTGTGGTGTGGGGTGGGCGAGGCTGGTTCATGTGAGCAGCAGCTCCCCCTTCATGCCCTTTCCATCACCACTGCTTGCTGCCATCACTCAGTCAAACCTCACTGCTGGGAGTTGTAAGGAGGCTTTTCTTTCACTTGTACTGCCTGGGTTTGGGTTTTTGTTTGTTTTTCTTTTTTTTTTCCCTATTGTGTCATTATCTGAATGGAAGTGATTTGCTGTGATCTTGGGGTGAGGGTTTTTTCACATGTAGGAAAAAAAAAAAGCATTTTTACTTCGAGGCTCACTTAGATGCAGGAGGAATACCTAACAGGTCAAAGGAGAGCTGGTTAGAATCAATTATTGATCTGCTTTGATCAAAGTGATCTGAGAACTTTGTAATGTCTAGAAACATGCACTCTGTCCTTCCAAGGCAGGGATTTTTCTTATGAAAAATCACATTTGCTTTGGAAAACTAATTCTTTCATAGATTTGTATCTGCTGTGATGAATTGGATTTAATGATCAGCAGGGGGGTGCACAGATTAATCCTTTTACTATAACCAAATTTACTGCATCAAATTTATTTCTTGAGGGACTATTTGACTCTTCTGTGCCATGAGCAAAAGAAACTTGGCAATCCTGTGCTGAGATACAGACACATGCAGATTATGCAGATTCAGTGTCTGTTGTGCTGTGTTTAATCTTGGTTTATTTAGTCTATGATATGCCACTCAAATGTGTCTGGTTGGGTTTCTTTATTTTTTTATTTTTTTTACTCCTCTTCCAAACTCATAATCCTAGAGAATAGTGGAATTTCACATTTCTCTAGTTCTTAGTTTTACTGTAGCCCAGTGTGTAAGTAACTTTTTGAGGTGGCTGATTCTGGAAGGGATATAAGATCTGTCTGGAAATGCAGTGACATTACATCCCCTGAGATGGGGAGCAGAGTGGTGTCCAGTGAGGGAGCAGTGGAGAAAACTTTTGGAAATCCAAACATAATTAAGTAGGACAGCATTTGGCATAGGACAGTAACATTATGTGCCAGGCACTGTGGAGGGAGAAATGCTTAGGCTCAGGTTCCCATCCAAAGGTTGTCTTTTCAGTGTGCTGCTGGAGCATGTCTGCTACCAGAAACATTTAATTTAGAGCAAATTCCAGTGAACAGAAGAGTCTGAGAAAGTGCCTGGTATCATTATTACACTGCACTTGTTGATGAAAACCAGTTCATGTTCACCCTTCTCCTCCTGGGGGCAAAAATGCAACCTTGAACACTCAGTATTTGAGCTTGAGGAGCAGAGGCAGCAGTTCTTTTAAGATCTTCCATAAACCTCCAACTTCACCACGTGCTGCTGCCTTGCCATGTCAGCAGGATGGCAGGGCACAGGTAAATTGGCTGCACCTTGACAGTGGTATCTGTGTTAAATTTGTGTTGGAATGCATGACATCTGGCCTCAAGACAGTGGTTGTGTGAGATGAAGTTCTGTTTTATTTGTGTACTGAAGTGCATTTACAGGAACAGGATCAGCTTTTAGAGCATTTCCTTTTACAAAGAGCTGGCACAATGGCTTGGGCTAAAGATAGGCCATGGGCATTGCCAAGAATTAATAAGGGCTTGTAATATAAAGATGATTAGCAGACTAAATCAATCCAATTCTGCAAAAAGGAGGCAAATTCTTTGCATGTCACTTTAAGTGATGGTAAAGATTTTGACAGGATTTTTGCGTGCCAACTGCTGTAAATTCTTGTGCAAAAGAATGTGTTTTCCTTTTCAGTTGTAGTCACAACATGAACTATATCTGTTGAGAAATTAAGCTGAAATATAGAAAATGTGAGATGAATTTAAAAATGACATGCACTGTGTACGAGAATGCATGTGTCTATATAGAGGCACATATATGTGCATACACTTCTGATGAATAAGCTTTGAGATTCCTTCTAAACAATAATCAATTTCTCTTTGTCCTTTATGAGATCAATAATATGAGCAACACACTAAGAATTTTCTAGACTCACACAGTCTGCTTCTATAGAAAGTGCTTTCTTTAAGTCTGTATCCAAGAGATCACCACCCTGGCATAGAGGAGAAAAATAATACAGAGCTCTTGCAGGCAGAGACAAATAGTTTTCTACCTCAGTACACATCTCTGCCTCTAAAAGTGAGCTGCAGCAAGGAAATCCATTTACAGTTTTTCTTTTACATAACAGTTGCAGTGCCCTCAGGAGCCCCTGGTTGTTTCCATATTCTCCTCTCCAGTTGTCCTGCAGTGTAGCTCAATGAAAAGCCTGTTTATGGAGAGCTGGTGTTCTGCAGCGTGTCTCTCAGCCAACCTTACAGGTCAAAAGCATGTGTTTGTCATCTTTGGAAGGATTCTCAGTTAATAATATGGAGGTTCCTACTTTTTTCAGTACAAGAGTTATTCACCTAAGTGCAGGTGCCTTTTACAATATCAGTCCTGCTGTAAGCACACAGATGAAGGTAAAAAAGGAGCGGGGATGGATTTGACTGGTAATTTCCATATCCCAGTTGGCCACAGCCTGTGTCTGGGGAGCTGTGCTCAGTGCCCTCCCTAATGAGTGATGGGCTGCACATGCACCCTCTGCCCAGCTGGGATGCAGAGGGTGCCTGTGCTGGGGTGCATTCTTGGGCTGTCTCTGTTAGCTCAGTTTCTGTGACTCCTTCACCTTTGGTCCTTTCCTTCTTTACCTGTGTGTGTCCAGTGACTGGGTTTTTGCATACAACAACCTCATTTCATATCACATGCTTAGAGACCCTCTCTTTGTTCAGATCTGCAGTTTCTTCACCAGCTGTGCCTGCCCCTTTTGTTGAGATCCACACTTGGTCCCCACTGTTCAGCAGGCTGGGAGCCCTGTGAGGTTTTTCCCTTTTTCTCCTCTGATCCTACACCAAATAGAAGCTTGTTTAATACCTCCTGCATCTTAACCCGTGTCCCACAGACAGACCTGTTGATTCATTTTCCCTGTGTGTCTTTTCCTTACCCTGATCAGCCATTTGTTTTTTTCCCTAAGCACTTTCAAATGCTCCTGTCTCTGCTAATATTTTTTGGATCACCTTCCCTGAAAGAAATCACAAAGCCTATTAAATTGTCTTCTGTCATCAGTAATTTTGTTTATGCTACTGAGCTCAATGTGATCTTAAAGCAGAGAATTTAACTCAAGAATCAGACAGTCAAGTGCAACAAAGGAAACCCACAGATAACAGAGAATACTTGGCCTGACAGCTGGTCAGCAAAACCAGGTCTGGTGGCTGTAGCCTACTGTTAATTGAATATGTGGACAAAATGCAGTGGGGGAAAAGGAGCTAATTTAGTTTGGGATGTTTTAACTGGAACTTTGCATCTAACGTGAGGGAGGAGCCTTGCTTTGTTTTTCCTGGGATTTTTGAGCCTTCAGCTAGGACATGGATGCGATCCTGAGTTTCACCCTTTAAGACAGACATACAGAATGAGAGAAACATGGAAGGAAAAAATAGAAATGGGAAGTTCAGCAGATCTAACCTCTGAGGGAAGGTCGAGGATATTAGATTATTTTGCTCTAGGAAAAAAAGGCTGAAGAAAACCACAGTAACAAATATCTAGTCTGTAAAAGATGCTACAAAGAGGACTCTGATTTCTTTGGTTCTGTATTCTCTGAGGCTGGAACAAGAAGCAATCAGCTTTAATTGTAGGAAAGAAGATACAGCACAGGTATTTGAAAACCCCAAACTTTTCCACTGTAAAAAGAGTGGAGCAGTAGAAACAGGCACCTGGGTGTGTGGTAGGGCATCCTTTGAGAGTTTTTCTTAAGGAACTATTAAGAAAACATCTGTCAGGGGTTGTCTTGGGTATTCTTGATTTTCAATAGCTCAGGAGATGGAGCAGATGATTTATGGAGATTTTTGTCAGACTATTTGTGTGTTCCTGCCATAGACTGTAGCCTCTCATTTTTACTGTATTTTGATTGCTATAATACAAAATTGAAATAGTTCAACAGAACTCTTCCATGAGCTGTAATAAGATCTCACAATGAGAAATGTGGTGGATATTGCAGGAAATTCATTTTATGTGCCATTGAGCAGGTGTTGTACATCTTAGAACAGGGGCTATTGTGTCTTGTAGTAATGGCATTATGAGTTTGGGAGTTTTCACAAAGTGGTGTTTTCCACACTTGCTGGTTTGTCAGGCTACTCTTCTGTTTTTTTCCTTTAGAAGTCCAGCATGAATATATTTCTTTTTAAAACAGTGTAAAAGTGGTTTTGCCAGTTCAGCTTGTTCTGTCTACTCTAGAAAGGGAGAGAGGCAGAGGAGACAAAACAAAGAGCAAAACAACCCTCAGTTCAGCTTTAAATACAAAAAGCTGACATTCAAAGACATTTTCAACTCTTTTTTTTTTTTTTTCTTTTGAGGTCAAAAGGCTCCTGTTAGAGTATCTCATCTGGCCTTGACTTGCTTTAATTTATTAACAGTATCAATACTGGTGCCAGAATGGTTCCTGGTGGTGGCACAGGGACACAGGAGCCAGCACATCTTCAGGTGCCACCTGAGGCTGCTGTGTGTGTGCTCCTGTGTGTGCACACATTCTTACTGAGGCATTTCTTTGCATCACTGAGGTACTGCCTCTTCTTCTCTGTCAGTAACAACTTCATTCCATTTGTACAATTCTCTTGCTTTCTGAGCACATTTCTGAGTATTTACCAGAGTGCAGGTTGCTGGGAAGCAAAACTTTCATATTGTGTTAAGAAATATATGATCAAGTTTGCAAATGCAACTGTTCAGTAATTTCTTTAATACATTTTACTTGATGGAATAGATAATTTTTCTAAAGCCTTGGTTTAGGTGTTCCTTAAAGTGCATTTCCACGTCATGTAAACTCCATGAACATGCAACTCCTGTGAACACTTCATATTTAACATATTTCACCTGTAGATAAATGAAAGCTTTCATCCTGATGGTAATCTATTTCTCATTAATTAGAAAATGCTTGCTATAGAGACTGAGAAACAAGTTATTGGAACAGTCACTACTGATGGCTGTGTAGGAGGAAAGTTCATTAAAACCTCCAAATATATAATTTTATCCCTTTTGTAGGAGACTTTATTATGATCCAATAATTGTGACATTTTATATTATTTTCTTGGACTTTTATATGTGGGGTTTTTTTAATCAGCTGTTTTTTTCTTATAGTATCAGGAACTAGGAACACCTTTTTCTGCCGTTGTATAAACTTAACACCACGCACCCTGCCTCAGACTAATGGGTGATTTCTAATACAATTAAAAATAGTTCCTTGGAATTCTGACTTAACATGATACTTAAGCATGTGCTCAAACCTTAAATACATTAGAAACTAAGCTTAAACACTGAGTAATGTAGGCAAGTGTTTCAATGGCTTTTACTTGTTTAATATGCATAGATGAAAAGACAATTCCACTACTAATTCCTTATTTATTTCACAACAATTCTCAAAGTACATTTAATAAATGTTCCAGTCCTGAGGTCTTTGCAGGAGTCACATCAAGTTTGCAGACTCAGGGCCTGAATAGTGACACTGTTATGTACCAAAGCAGCTCCTTGTCATCAGTCTTTTCTCAACTCTTCAGGAGTTCATTGTTTTCAACAACTAAATAGGGGTTGATTATCATAGAGGAGCAAAATGAGATCACCCATGAATTGTAGGAGTGCTGTCTGTACCCTGTGAGCATTTGTAGCACAAATAGGATTTTCTTTCAGAATTGTATATATTTTCAGAATTGTATTGTATTCTTTCTAGTCAAGATTGGAGTGTGTGGAGTGGGAAGCTGTTAAAGAAGCTTGAAATGAGATGCTGTGAGAAGGGAGTTTGATTGGAAATGTAGAGAGCAGTGAAATCCACCTAAGCAGTGAATTATGGGCCCCACTGTATTATCAAAGGAACAAAATTAGTACAGCCCAGAAGAAAAGGGAGAGCACAGTGTGACAATAGCCCAGGGCATATCTGAGAAGAATTAGTAAAATGAAATCATTTGCAGTACACAGTGCAGACGTTATAGACAGTAATGGGTGAAAACAGAGGACGGGAAACAGATGTAAGAAGCAGCAAACCTTCTGCAAAAACACCACTTAGGCCCGTGGGTAATTGCTGTTTGTTGTGCATGGGCATGATCAGTTACCATGACAAGTTACTCAAGAAACATGGATTTTCCAAACCCAGCAAAGCCACCCTACAGGGCTCTGTGCACACTGTGTCCCTGTAGAGTAGACACTCCCTGTGTGCCAGACTTTGTTTAAGGAAGTTGCATCATCCAGGGAGGAGATGCTTATGTTAAATGCACCTCAGAAAGCTGAGCTGCTTTTCTCTCATGTTGGTGAGGTGATAAATGTTTGTCAAGTGTGTTGGAAGCACGTTTAGAGTGAGAGCTGCACCACTGGAAATTGTGCATTCTCCCATCTGGGAGGCTCCAGGGTTCTGAGGTGTGTCCTTCTGCATGTTCACTACCTGGTCTTCAGTGCTGAGCTCCATTATTCTTTCCACAAAATTTATGTTTTTCCAGATAAGTGCCAAAGAAAAATCAGTCTTTCACAACTTCTTGGCTCCTTTTGTTGCAGTACACAAATGAGTTGCTCTGCAGAAAAGGCTGTGATAGGGTGACTCACTCCAACTATTACCAAGGAACAAGCTGCTCAATTACATTATATGACACCACATCTACTACTTAATATTTTTCCCTAAAGCTTCCTCTGGCCTTTGTTATATCACTGCTCTTCTGTTCCTAATGTGGAAATAAAATGTGATGTGTGAGTTTGTGCCTTATTTCCTCTTGTACTTTTTTGACTTGAGAAGCTCTTTAAAACAACTGGCCATCACTACAGGTTCTGCAAGCAGTGCTCTCTGCAGCCCCTGGGTTCTTTCATTCAAACCTTGTTTTAGGCCATATGCATCCTAATTTTACTGGACTGAAAATGCTTAATAGATGTTTGTCCAAATCAAAGCAGAAGCTGGTTTTTTTATTTTGGATCTCATAAACATGATTTAAGATAATAGTTACCCAGAGCTTATTTCTGCATCCAGCAATACTGAATTATTCTACCCTTCTAGCCAAAGCCTTTTCAGGATGGAGCAGAAGAGAAGAGTCTAATTTATAAGTTGTGCTGAGGTAAAATCAGATGTTCCTGTTAAGTCTTGCTCCCCAGATTTTACAAGATCTGTAATTTAAGTGTTAGAGATGCTGTTTCCTGCCTGTGTTTGACGAGAAAGTCAGAGTTGGTGGACNCAGTTTTTGCTACAATCAAAAATTCATTCATGCAAATGCACCTTTTGTGATCAAAGTAATCAATTTTTCTGGCTTGTAGTCGACAGACTCAGGATTCTTGGGACATATCCACGTGTCACTGAATTCCCCAAAGGAGCTGAGTGCTCCCAGGGTGGGACATGTGATCCTGTGTCTGGGACGCAAAGCAAACCGGAGCAGAAAGTTCTCAAAATGCTGCCAGCTCTGAGGGTGGTGTCAGACAGGGAACTGGAATATAGATCTTTGAAATGAACACATTGGGTTTGGAGTGTTTGTTTTCTAATTTATAACCACTCTAAATTGAATGTACCAGAGAAGCTGTAGATTAAATACAATAGTGAGGTAGATTTTTTTAATTTTGTCTGTTTTTGTACTTGCAGACTTGGGGTCTGGAATCTTTGTCTACTTCTTTCAGGTTGGTTTTTTTTCATCTATTACTTCTTGTGATGGTGGGAAAAAAGCATTTACTCAGGAAAGGTTTGAAGAGGGGGCTTTTAATCTAATACATATAAGGTACAGTGAAACACTACTAATGGAAGCCTCCTGAAAAGATGTATTTCTATTAGTTGATACTTGGGGAATTATCTGAACATCCCAATAACAAATCTTTTATCACTTATTGATAGCACTTGCATTGATGTGAGTCACAAATATCTGTGGTGTCAGGCTCACATTGGCCTAACAGATGAGAAAATAGCCTTTCCCATGCCTACAGTTCCTGTGTGTAAATAAATATTCAACTTTAATGCTACATTAATTGACAATTGTATGGGATTATTTATGTTTTGCTGCTGCCTTTTCTTAGTTTTGTTGTACTGAGGTGTCTCAAAAGCTTGGTTCAATTTTGGGATGTTAGAAGCTGTAGGTTTTTGTGACTCCTTTTAAGTCTGTGTCAGTGTGAGTGTAAAAAGGTCATTTATATGTTAAAAATTAAGAGGATTTTGGGAGATATTAAGATAGAAATGTTTATTCTGGGTCCTCTTTTCACTCAACATGTTGGCGTGCAAATATCCTATATATTTAGTGAAAGTCCCAATCAAGCTGCTGTTAGGATTTAAAGAGCCACTGTTTGGCTGAAGTCGTTTAATTTATGGACAGAAGGGAATTGGAGGAGAGAAGGTCTAGCCCTTATTATATAGAATAACTCTAGTAAATGTGCACCCTAAAATTTCATAATTTAGGCAATTTCTCATAATTTCTGATCGTTAAGCAATAGTGCAGTGCCCTTGGTCCTGATATTTTCTCAAACTAGTATGTTATAGAAAATTGGGGTTAGAAAAGGGCCATAAAATATGTAGGCTGGCATAAATGTCCTATTTATAATATAGACTACCTTGCATAACTGCAGGGTCTCAGGTTGATTTTTTAGCTTTATAGTAATTAACACAGATAAAATAAACTTTCATGTCCTTGGTTAAGACCAAGAGCAGTGTTAAATAGAACAATGACAACAGCATGTGCTTAATTTCTCAGCATTCCCTTCAGAAGAAATCTCTAAGCCTTTTGTACTGTTAATTAGCAAAGCAATATTACTTTGCTGAACTGCAGTCACAATTCTCATTTAATAGTTTTCACTGTAAAGTCTCCATAATTGCTTATCATTGCTCACACACGTGTGGGTACAGCTGATACAGCACTGGCTGAAGGAGAGGAAAAGATGCCCTCAGTGTGAGGAAGCCACTGAACCATGTTAAACAATTGTGGGAATAACTCTTATTTTCATGACTTTTGCACATGTAACTCTGAACCATGAAACTCTATTCAGATAGATTTGTCTGGTTTAATACACCAGCACTGTAACTTCGTTAAGGTCAATTGCAGGAGACTTTTGCCTTTTTGTTTGCTGCCTTGGAGGGGATGCTTTTGTTTTCATTTGTCTTTGTCAAGTTACAGCATTTTGTCTTGTTTAATGTCAGCATCAGGAATGTCATATCTGGTGGATGATTTTTTCCTGAATGACATCAAATGTATTACTTGAAGGTCTCAGATGTTAGTTGGAGAGGCAGAAGTGTTGCTTTATTCAAGTTTTTGGGGATTCCAAATCTTAAAAAAAAAATAAATCTATGTGTTATATAGATGGTGAAAATAGAACAGGTTAAAAAATTATGAAATCTGAAAATGTCATTTCTGAGCCTCATT
>VZUA01006936.1:13461-24052 GCA_013401035.1 Horornis vulcanius
GTAACTCTGAACCATGAAACTCTATTCAGATAGATTTGTCTGGTTTAATACACCAGCACTGTAACTTCGTTAAGGTCAATTGCAGGAGACTTTTGCCTTTTTGTTTGCTGCCTTGGAGGGGATGCTTTTGTTTTCATTTGTCTTTGTCAAGTTACAGCATTTTGTCTTGTTTAATGTCAGCATCAGGAATGTCATATCTGGTGGATGATTTTTTCCTGAATGACATCAAATGTATTACTTGAAGGTCTCAGATGTTAGTTGGAGAGGCAGAAGTGTTGCTTTATTCAAGTTTTTGGGGATTCCAAATCTTAAAAAAAAAATAAATCTATGTGTTATATAGATGGTGAAAATAGAACAGGTTAAAAAATTATGAAATCTGAAAATGTCATTTCTGAGCCTCATTAATATCATAAAATCAATGTAATTGGAAACAAAACACATGTTTGGAAGTGGGGCAGATTTCATAGGGATTTACTCCTTAAATTCTTTATTTCCATGACCTTTGTAAGAAAGGAGTTAAGATCCTGCAGTCAAGGACTGCTTCTTTGTTAGGGTTGGTATTCTGGATTTTTAGGTATCTCGTGTGGATCATGTAGAATATGTGGAAAAAGGGAACACTTGTGTACTACAGCAATGTGATTGTAGATCATGGAGTTCCCCAGAGCCAGGTTTCTCAGGGGAATTTTCCTACAGCAATCAGCCTTTTTGTATGTACACTGTGCATATTAATTATTTTCAAATTCACATTGAAATTAGGTATTTTTTGTAAAACTCTTAAAATCCATGCACGAAATTAATTTCAAAAGGAAATTCTGCAAATGGTGTCTGACCTGCTCTCTTCCTTCTTCATTTAATACTAATACTGTGTGTGCAATAAAAGCTATGCAGTGCTTTCCAGGAATTTCAGCCTCTGGCCTGCTTCCTGCATGTTTTTCTCTAGCCAATGTTCTGGAATAGCTGGTGATTATTTACCTGTACAAGTGATTAAACACATTCTCATTACTAGTGAAGCATAGCAGGGTTTTTCCTTGTGGTCCAGGGCAACACGTTCCTCATCAGTGTTCTTTAATAACTTATCTATTTCTCCTTCTCTTCCATTTCATTTCTGTTCAGGACATTTTCTGACTCTGCTGACCACGTTAATCTTCAATAGTGCCCGAGGGATTTTTCTTGTCTGCTCCTTTGGCGAAGTCCTAAATTATCTCAGTTCACATTTGGTCAGAATATAGCACTGAAGATACACTATAGTATGGAATAGGACAATCTCTACCCTTCTCTTGGATAATTAGTATTCCAAGACAGTCTTTCCTCTGACTGCTGATTTCAAATCAGAACATTTGTTGGCATGATATTAGTTTTTTCTTCCTTGCTACCAATGCGCAGAACATTTTGTCAGCAAAGGCAGCAGCTTGACTCAGCTTGTCCTGCCCTGACAGATCGCTTGGTAGATAGAAGTGTTAGATTTCATTTTCCTCAGCAAAGCTCAAACTGAACAAATAATTCAATTCCCATATCGATGCTGGGCCCCTTCCACGTTTTATCCAGGCTGGGCAGATGTAACTTTTCAAAGATAGCTCTGTGGGGCTGTTTTCTTTGGTTTGGTTCTGCTTTTATTCCTTCCCAGTGCACTCTTGTGAACACCTCCTTTGGGAGATAACACTGCTTACTTATTACCACATTTAAATTAAATTCCCAATCATAGTTTCTTCAGGCTTTCATGTCATCATACTGGTAGGTCACACCTCCTGACTTCCAGTCCTCAGCTCCTGGGCAGCCAAATATGCAAGGATGGATTTGCTCACTCACTGTCTGGTTGGGGATTTATTGAGCTACTGTCCTGTACATTCCATCACTGTAAGAAATCAGACTAAATTTAAAGATGCTTTACCCATAGGTTTCTTTTGGCTACTGTTCCTGTTCTTTCCCATCCCACAAAGATTCAATGATGCAGCAAGTACCAGGAGACTCTACAGTTATTGAATAGAGGGGAAAAAAAAGTTTATTTGCCTGTATGTTCACATTGCACCAGAATTTAGGTTTTTTCAGAGTGAAAACATCCATATGGATGTTTCAGGATGATATTTTGCTACTTATGGTGCTACTTTGGAATGTAGGTTTCTTTCAGCATGTTCTCTTTTCCTGTAAGGAAGGGTGGAATGATCAGAACTAGAGAAACAACTGAAGAGTCCTTGTGACAGCAAACAGCTTTTTAATGCAACAATGAACACTTGTTTGTTCAATGTTGCCTCCAACTCCAGTCTCTCATTCATAAAGGAAAAGAGAACAGAAACTAGAAAACAAAAATCTAATTAATCTAAGGGTATTGAATGCTTGTTAAAATTCACCTGTCCCAGGATGTTCATTTATCATGATTATGACTGAACAACCAAGCTAGGAAAGGTGCTGCTTCTTCATTTGATGCAAAATCATGATTTCTTACCCTGTTTTTTAGTAATGGTTAAATCTAATGAACGTTTCTGCATGACAAATCATTTCTCTTCAGAGTAAAATTAGACATGTTATTCCTTCATGTAGAACATTACACAGCAATTCATGGGATACAGAAATCTTGTATCACTAAATTATTGCCAAGCCACTGGCTGCATATATAAAGAAAATGTGGGCAATAATGTTTTAATATGATATGGTCTCCCTTTTGTAAAGTTATGTAAATACTTTCATTTGACCCAGTAAGTTGGCAAACTACCTTTTCCTTTTTGCTTATTAATTCCTTGTCGTAGATCTGAAAAATACATATCTAGATGAATAATTGGCTCCTTTGTCCATTCATTGTATGATCATATAGAAGTAATATGTTCAATTTTTATTTAGTGGGTTCTGTATTTAATAATGGTACTTCCTACCTGAAGAGCACAGCTACATTTTTTTTTTTTTTTAGGAGGAGATATTTTAATATTACTGCTGCTCATTTGCTTCCAGACTGCTCTTTATAGAGATCCTCCTGAGTAATTTTACAGTACAGGCAGCTGCCAGGTTGGGGTCTTGATGCTGCTCCTTTAACAGAAGCTCCATGGATTTCATAAAGGATAATCATTCCTTAAATGTTCTAGTAGCAAAAAGATCATGTAAATTATTCCATAGACTTCTGTGGAAGCCTGCCTGTGTTATTATTCTACCACTGCTGTAGCACCATATGTTTCACCCTGCTTCTAGGCTCTTGGAGTCATCAGAAAAACTTCAGGCAGACGGTGTTCTAATTAAACCTAAAAAACCTTAAAATTTGCTGTAAACTGAGCCAAATTGATGATTGTGAGGTTAGATTGTGCCAGAACTGGGGATTACAGAAGACCCTGTGTTTCAGATGTTGGTGCTCTGTCCTCTCCCCCTGTGCATGGTGATTTATTGTTAGCAGTAGCACCCTACATTTATGTAAGAGTAGAATCAGCAGGCCAGCCTTGGGCTCTGTTTGACTGAGTGCTGTGCTGCAGGAGGGTCTCTAATCCTCTGAGAAGCTGCTCAGAGTCTCTCTTAGTGGTCTTGGAGAGTAGAGAGTGCAGGAATCAGGGCTGGTTCAGGATGAGGAAAGGGACAGTGCTTTGGTGATGCTCTGCCTGGTTCCGATGGCAACGCCCCTGTCCAGGTGAGGGAATGCTGCTGTGGGTGGACCTGGAGCAGCAGGCAGGGGATGAGAAGGCCCTTCCATCCAGGCAGCTGGCCTCCAGCCCAGCTGCTCTCACCTCTGACCATTCCTTATGGAACTGGCTTCCTCTGCATCCTGCTGATGATGTGCTTGTGCACATGGAAAGGGTCTGTGCTGCCTTCCTGTGCTGCAGGGCTCCTAGTGCCACGTGAGAAGCAGCATCTGTGAAATGAAGCAGTTAACCTCACAGGGGAGGAAAAAAAAAGTTCTTTCAGTATTTTTCAGCATTTGGCATTATTTCATATATGTATATTCAGTACTCAGAGAATTGACATAATTATTTTCCATTAGTCTCAGGTCAAGAGCTTAGAAATCCAGTGAAAGTGCAGTAATACTTTTTTGTTCTTTGAAGCCATTGAATTCATTTGGTTAACACATTTCAGTCTTTACAGTCAACAAGGTGGTGATTTTAAATGAAAGTTGGAAGTGTTATGCCACTATTTCATTGTCAGTGCTTGGTTGAAAGTCCCAATTATGCAAGATTCATAATAAAACTTGAAAACAAAACAGCAGCTGAAGTGAGAGGCTGGAGAGATAGATGAAAAGAAGGTAAAATAATTAGCTTTTGCACAGTTGATGTGGCAAAAAAGGCATCTCAGGATAACAAATAACTACTACTGAAAGCAATCCATTATGTGCAAAGAAAGATAAGACAACTACTAAGTAATAGTTGTTGCAGAATCCGTCACATTTGGGATATAAACATGATTTTAGTGTCTGCATCTGTTACAGAGGGGGTCTTTTCCTGCTGGAATGCACCAACTTCTCCCAAAACCTTTTTTCCCCTTTTTTTTCTCTTACCTAGGAGGTAACCTGGTGCTTCATCTTAATTACACTGTGTTGTTTCAGTTCTTTGGAGATACAAATGTCTTTGTCAGAGCAGGTGGTGACATCTGTATTAGCCCGCTTTAAATCTCTGCTGTAGCAGAAACAAACTTAACTGTTCCTTCCCCCTTAGCTTGATATCGTGTATGTTCCAGCCTGAATTGTTCTGTGCGTTGAAAATTCATATTTTATACCACGAAACATTGTGATACAGGGACAGAACACCCAGCCTCTCCCATCTGCTGTGGGGTAGAGGCTGTTTCCCCTAAGTTCATTCCTTTTAGGAAAGTAAAAACCATCCCAGGATAGATTAAATGTCAGCATGCTCTCTGTTACCTGAGAGAGGCTGAAATTTTGGGTTGTTTTTCCTCTCCAGTGCAGGGGACAGGGAGGGATGACAGCCAGTGCTTCTGGGGGCTGTTCTGTGCCTTCTGCAGGATGAGACAGCTCCATGTGTGTTACTGCCTGGGCTTCTCGGGAGGGGGAGCCAGGGGGAGCTCAAAAGATCTCTAAAGTTTGGTTGAAGAAATGAAGGAGCTTTTGGAGGGGGTTGTTTGATTCAGTAGGTGAATGTTCAGCTGTGTAAATTACAGGGAGATGTTTGGTCCCAGCTTCACAAATGGTGAAAGGCAAGAAATCTGTCTGGGGTTATTATTGTCTGGGAGTTTTTCAGCATCCCTGAAATCTCAGCACTTTCTAGTAAATATGACACTGCCTATCATGTGACCAGGATTTTAGGATGAGCTATTGTATTTTAAGGCAATTAAAAAAAAAAATCAACCCAACCAAACCCAGCCTTCCAGCTTTGAAAATAATAATTAAACATTCTGTTGTGTATTTTTTCTTAATGTTTGTTTTCTTATTAAACATTGCCTGAGAAACAGTGCCTGAGCCTTATTGCCTTCATCAGTGGTTTTTACTTGTGACATCTTGTTGAATTTACAGGGAAGATGTGGGAGGCACGATATTAATAAGGGATCTATACCACGTGGCAGGTCTTTGGGCAAACATGGCTCTAAAAGAGATTTGAACACCTCTATGCTCTCTCTGCAGCAATGGTCAAGTGTCAATGGTCAAGTGTATGTACTTGGATTTTTTTGGCCTTTGGATGAGTTGTTGAATTAATTTTGCTTTTCATCCGATTCTCTGTGGGCACTTTGCTATCCCAAAGGTACAGAAGTTTCCTGTAGTGATCCTCTGTCAGTGGTGATGGGAGTGTACACAATAGTACATGTCTGCATTTCCATGGCTAAAGCTTTTTTTCTTTTTTCCTTTTTAGCTATAGATAGTTTCTGTTTGTGCCTGCAAAATTCACACAGCGGTGTAGAATTGCATTTGAGATGTTTCAGCACTTACTGCATTTCCCATCTTGAGTGAGCTCTGGTTATTTTTTCAGCTGAGTCATAAGTAGCAAATGATGTGAAAGTAGGAAAAATTGGAATTCACAGTGTTCTAATTTGTACCAAATATCCCTAGCAGGAGTGGACCACGCCTCTGATTGCTGATAACTGCCTGCCCTTCTGAAGAACATCTTGGTTTAGTGTCGAGAGCTGTGGGCAATCTTCTGAGCAGAGTGTGTGTTTTCTGAACAAAAAGGCGAAAATACTGCAAAATACATTTTGCAGATTCTCAGTGTAAGAGCTCCTTCTCATGCATGTTGGAATTTTATTTCCAAGCTGTGGAGGTGAATGTCTGTTGGATTTTCCTGTGGGAGGGGAATTTTATAGTTTCTTATATTTGTTATATAGACACCAGATTCAATTTTGCAAAAAAGCAAACTCTATGTTTATTACAGAAACTGGAAGAGACAGTAAAACACAAGGTTTTGGTTTTGATTGTTGGTTGCATCAACAGAGGAAAAAAATAATTACGTATTTCAGAAGATTTGACCAATAAATCATCACCTCCTAAACAGCATCCCTGTTTTTTAACTGAACTATTTATCAGAGTTGATAAAGCCTTTGGGACAAGAGAAGGTCACTTGCTTCTCTGTGAAATGCAGGGTTGGGTAAATGGTTCTGAGAAGTGATAATGTGCCTGTCTGTTTGCTGTCTGCTTTCGCTGGAGCCACAGAGGGTGTGGAGCTCCCAGTGGAGCCCAGAGCAGCTCGAGCTGCCTTGGAAGAGATCCTCTGTCTTGGCATTGTCCTCTCCTTTCACAGGAACATCCTGTGTGTTTGCCATGCTTATGTGGACTTTCACATTTTAATTTGAACATTTTAGCACAGTTTTATTTTAAATAGGAAGAAAAGTATCACTGGGAGTAGAGGATGGAACAGAGATTTGAAGCAAACAATTCCCTAAACATAGAACAGGCAATAGAAAGATTAGAAATTTCTCCAAAGCAAAGTAATCCTCAGGAATCCTCCTTGTTCCTTAAGAGCCCACCATATTAACTTAACAAAATACTTCCTCCCTTAAGCAGAGCCTCATTTCTCCGTTTTCAGAAACTCAGATCCTCTTTTCCCCTCCCTTAGTGCCCTTTTGACTTTGAATAACCTTTGCAAACTTTGAAGGGGGCAAAGTGCCACTTTTCAGAATTCTGACAGGATACCTCAGTGGTCAGTCAGTAGAGCAATGCCTTAAAGATGTCTCAAAATCCCAGATTTTGATGTGCATACCCAGGAAACAGATTGAAGAAAATATACTAAATGTGCTGTATATGTGCTCATTTAAATGAACAAACTCTTCTGAAAAATAGTGGTGTGTCACAGGGGGGAAAAAATGAGATGATGGGAGAAAAATTAGGCTAAGCTGTGTTTTAAAACTGAAATACATATCTTGATACACGTCAGAAACCAGTCTTAACTTTTATGTGGCATTTTATCAGAACTGTGGATTTGGTGTTTGCATTATGCCACAGAGCTCCCTAGCTTGTAGAGGAATTTATCTAAGAGGATTTGGGACTTACAATTCAGGCCTAAAGCTATGCTTGTCCGTCAATAGACTGTGGGTATCTCTGTACTTCTAGTTCTGCAGTTAATTAGCTGGGGTTTTTTATGGGTTCAGGAGTTCTTGTGCTATTTTTATTGGTCTCTCTGCTTAAAAGTAATAAAATGTAACAAAGCTTTAGAACTGGCAATGTTTTGATAGATGGGGCAACATTAGTATTTGAAACAGCAATAGTAATTTGTATTGTCCCTATTTGCTGAACACTCAGATTAATTTTTTGTCTCATAGTCATTTAATATGCTGAGTTTTAAACATTCACAGTTCAATTCTCTCTCCTGCCCCTGAGGTTGACAATGTTATATTTTTCCAAATTGAGTTCTGTATCTTTCTAGTTTAATGACAGTGGTTTTTGATCTCTGATCTCATGCAATTTTATGGATTTCTTCCACTGATATTCTGTGAAATACTGCTTCTTTATTCATGTTGAGGATGCATGCTTTACTTGCAGAGATTCCTTTTCCTTTCTTTTCTGTCTTATATTTGGGAGAGACCCTGTATTAACCAGCCACTGATTGAAGGCATGGCAGGAGTGACTCAGAAGGGTACAGGCAGCTCAACTGCCCAGCCCAGCGCTTCAGTGTGGTGCAGAAATTCGTGTTGGTGCAGTTGTGCATTGTCAAACTTCACTTCAAAGGTCAGCAGTTGGTGTGAGTGAGAAGTCTTTAATTCAGCAGAGTTTAGGACAGCCACTGTCCAGGCTGAAATTCCAGCATTCCCAGCCCCTCAGGCTGTAAAGGACCCTGCTGGCCCAAGCTTTCCCTCAGCATGTTGGTTACCCTGGTGTTTGCTGTACTTTTGTGACTTTCATACCCAACTACCTTTGGAAGAGAAATAGAATATTTATAGATGCTTCATAGAGACAGATTTTCTTCCTCTCCATTTTGTCCCTGTTATCAACACTTCCCTGCTGATGATTCACAAATGCATTAAAACATCTTCATCCAAATCTGATACATAGCCACCAAAAATGAGACTCAACGGAAATTTCTCAAAACTGTGTGTAGTAAGCAAGGAAAACATCTTGTTAGAAATTTATATGTTTATTTACCCGTTAGCCTTAGACACTGTGATGTAGGAGAGCTTTCATTTACTAAGCTTAGTTGCTTTGTCAGTGCTCCTCCATTTAGCTGAATTCTTCCTAGTGAAAAATGGGCAATGGCACATTACACTTTAATCTCATTATTAATCTGTGTATGAAGAGGGAAGGGGACAATGTCCTAAATGCAAATACCAAAGACCTTGCCTCGAAGACACCTACTTTCTATTAAATGCATTAGATTCAAAGCAATAAATTAAAAGGCTTATTGAAATTCTAAGCATTGTTTACATTCTCATTTTACATTAATCTACAAAATGGGCTTGCTCTTGATAAAGCTCCAACAAATTTTTAGTGATTCACTCCCTGCCTGTTGCTATTGCAAGTGGTTTGGCTGTTTATTTTATTTTACTGCTCTGAGTTGAGTAGCATTGTTTTGGAGCACTTTCTTTTCACCCTCTCTCCCTTCCTGCTTCTTTTGGCTGCATCAGTGGATGGAAACTCTAATCTTATGATGGATGGAGCCTCAAAATGGGATCTCCTGTTAAGACTCAGAACAGGGGAGAGCTGTGTTGGTGCTGCCTTTTCCCTTTTTTCCTCAGGCTGTTGGAAGTCAGAACAGTCAGACTCATGGGTTAAAACAGGGTGTTGGGCTGTAATACAAATATGCAGAGGAGCTGGAAACGTTACAGTGCAAAAGAAATGAAAGTATTTGAGAAGATGGGAGTAGTTAGAGTAGGAATGCTGTAGGGAACCATTAGCAGGTGAAACTCCTGTTAACTTTGTATCTGAGCCTCTGATATACAAAAAGATCATATTACCTGTTGCAAAAGCAAATATTTACAGTTCTTTAGACTTCCCCATTGAAATATAGATTAAAAATGCATTGTAGTATTAATATGGCAATTCCTCACTTAGATGGTCTCTGTTAGGATTAAAGTTATTTTGCATCTCAGGATGTGTACTGTTGCTGAGTATATAAATTTTTTTTTTCTCACTGCATGTCATGTAGCACATTTGTCTGACTCAGTGAAAGTAGATCTAATGAAACACTCCTTGCAAATTAACCCAGGTAATGCTTTAATAAATTTTAATATTAACTTGCACTCCACCTGTGCTGTAACAGGCTGCAGGAATGTTGCAGACTGGCAAAATTATGGATCTTGCAGGTCTTTCTGCTCTTCTTACACAAAGAAGCTTTGACTCCCATCTCTCTTCCAAGTTACTGAAGTGCTACTCAATGATGCTACTTTCATGACTCATAAAGTGAGAAACAGCTGCAGCCTTCAGCAGCGTATTAGCAGTTCATTCTGTGACCCTGGGTTCAATAATTGCTCTGCCCAGTGCATCAGTGAAAATAAAGTATTGAAAGAATGGCCATTATTAGCTGAGGATTCCTCCTCTTAAGCATCCTTCATGTGCAAACTTTCACCATCTTCTGTTTTCATAAAAGGAATCAGCAAGACTGGTATCAGAATTGCTCACTCCGAGTTTGGAGGTTCTCCAAGGGCTAAATGAACTGCATCAGGCTCGCTTGGAAATTGGAGTTTTCCTTTTGCCAGGTGAAATTCAGTCCCAGGTCCTGCTCCTGTCAAGTGCAGTTAAAGCAAGAGAGCATCCCCCTGCTCTGTCTGTGTGAGGCTTCTCTTGTGCTCAGTGCTCCAAGGGCAGATTTCCAGTGGATCCCAGCCAGTTCTCTGGCTTTTCATGGAACACTTGCAAGTGTTTTGATACAAACATCTAATTGCCCTTCCTGGAGCTGCAGCATCCTTATAATGATCAGCTGAACAGCTCAATATCTCCCTTCTAGAACTGACATGCCCAATATTGGGTGGTTGAAATTTCCAAACAGTTAATTAAATGGTACTGTTCAAATCTCATCCAGTAGCTGAAAACAACTTTATACCTTCTGAGAAGCNGAGTGCTCTAAGGTCCTGGGTAACTGGCTCTGGTGCTGGATTGTGTTTCCAAGCTCCCATTCTGCTGATGTGCAGAAGCTCCTCCCTTGGCTGGCACTGGTCACGTTCCTCAGTGGCCACAATCCAGGGCTGGAGTCTCTTGCAGAACTGAGGCTGCAGCTGTGCAGCCATTTCACATGGAAAACAGGTAAAATGGAAA
>VZUA01006937.1:32491-47600 GCA_013401035.1 Horornis vulcanius
AAAAGAAAAAAAAAACCAACAAAAAAACCTGCTGCTTTGCTTTTCCAGGTTCCTGTCCTGCAAAACACAAGGCTTTTGTGGGTGAAAGTGGACCTTTTGATCACATGGAAAAAAACTCGTGAGAAAAACAACAGGATTCCTTCACAGGACTCTGTATTTTCACAGTCCTGATAGATAGGCAGAGTGTCATATTTTTATTTGTTTTACAACAGTAACGCCCTATTTGCTTTAAGCCTTGTGTTTTGCAGGACTGGATATAAGTCCTTGAGGCTGTTGGTTTTTCAATTTAATATTTCACACATTCAGGAGTAGGAAAAGAGGGGAGATCACAAGTAAAACTAAGACAAGTAAATCCTAGAGATATACACAGATACACAAGGTTGTCTGTAATTTGTCTTTTGTGGTTCTGCATCAATCTCTAAATTATTTCCTTTTTTTATATGGAGGAAAAGCCCTATAGAAGGAAAAAACTGGANCAGTCAGTCTGGCATAGGAATATAAACCCACTTCTGTTCCTCAAAGTATAAAAATTGCTTGGTGGAACAGATTGAATTGTGTGAAGAGCCTTTGGAGCACGTGTACATTTGCAGTTGTAATTTTTTGTTCCATTCTTCATAGAATGATCAATAGCATTATGGAATGGGATGGGTTGGAAGGGTACCTTGAAGATGATCTCATTCCAGCACCCCTGGCATGAACAAGGACCCCTTCCACTAGACCAGGTTGCTCAGACCCCCCTCCAGCCTGGCCTTGAACACTTCCAGGGATGTTTTTTTGCCTTTGCATGGAGAGGAGGAAATGGAACTGCAGATTCTGCATCCCTTATCTGCAGGAGCCTCTTCTGGAGATGTTTTTGCCTATGGAAGTGAGCATCTGTAGGGTATTGAAGCCCTACCTGCTTTGTACTCTTGTTTTATTCTGAGGATTCTTAAGGGTTCATGAAATAATTTTATAGAAAAGAGTTGAAGTTCATTGCATTTAATCTTATGAAGGGTTAGTGAGTGAAGTTAACAGTACACAGACTTGAGGCCAGTGGACTTCAAGGTGCTGTAAAAACTACCCTCAGACTTGTACAGGTTTCATGAAATACAGATCTGGGCATTTGACAAGTTCATCACTTTTGGGTGGACACAGCTGCAGTCCTCTCAAGGATGGCATCATGGATATGTGCTTCCCTTGGTATTTGCCATGTGTTACAGAACATTTTCTGTCTTGCTATTACATGTGCGGTACCAAGAGTGTTGGGTTTTGCTGTGCCAGCATTTTGGAGTTGGAATGCCTGTGAATTTCCTAAGGGGAATGTGCTTGTTCCTTTCATGCTGGAGGATGTGCTCGGCTGGGGATGAGGATTTTGGCCAAGAACACTGCACCAAAACGTTCCCCACATGATGGGCTGCTTCTGCATCAAATTCAGCAGCTGTTTCCCTGTATTGCTGTCTTCTGCAATGCTGTCCTCTGCCAGTTCTCCCTTTTCTCCCTAAGGAGTATGCACACTGGAGAGCTGATTCATCAGCCCAGTGAAGAGCTGTGCTCAAATTAGTGCTTTCCTCAGGCTTCAGAGTATTGTCCAGGCATGAACAGGGATGGATGGCTCTAGGTATGAGTGTACTGCTCTGCTAAGGATTTATCCTGCGTGTTTCTGAGCATTCTGTTATCCCATTTGGAAGCAGAACTATTTCTGTCCCCTTTTTGTAGGCACTGCCAGATCTGCTTAATCTGTTCCCTACACTGACCTTTTTTATTCCTTCCATCTCTGTCCCCCCAGTTTGGCTGTTCCTTCTTGTCCAACCCCTGTAAGAGAAGTGAACTCCCTGATAAAGAGATATATTCCTTTTGTTCTGCAGCTGCTTCTTCTCTACTGGGGAGCCAACACTGAGGATTTACATCTAGGTGGTGATAATGTGAGTGCATGAGAGATCTGCTTTCTCTCAGATTTCAGTGGCTCAGTGCTTATGGCTGGAGAATAGACCAGCATGTATTATATATAGAGCAGGAGCAGAGAAAGCAAGAAAACAGAACAAGAAATTGCTGAAAGATTATTTCAGTCTCTATGTTCATAAAGATTTGGGATTTCCCACATACACTTGAGTTAAAATACTGCTCCTCTTGTCTCTCATGTCAGGGTGAGCCTGGATGTAAAGAAACCTTCCCTCTCTCCTTTGATATCCCTTTCTGTATGTTCTGGGTACTCATCCAGAATAGTGAAGACAGGGAGGGTCAGGGTAGGAGACATCTTCAGTGCATCTTCATCTTGTGTGGGAGTTAGTGATGCTTCATGGCAAGCTGTAAAAGGGAAATGTTTGGAAAGCAGTGGTTCACTGAAGCACTTGATGGTGTTGCTGCAGTGCTCTGCGACACAAGAAGACAATTCTGTAAAAAAAAAAAAAAAAGTCAAAAAAATGATTGTAAGCCCCTTGTCATCCACCCCCCTCAGACCCTATTAGGTTACCCCCTAACTTTTTTTGACCAAATTTGGCTTTCTGCCCTTTCTCATAGCTGCACTGGTCAAGCTTAAGAGTAGAACTTCAAGTAGCAGTGGTTGCATTGCCTGGCAGGGTGCGTGCCAAAGAGGAATCCTGCCCTTGCCTTCAGCTCCTGATGTGGCTTGTGAATCAGCACAGAGTCCACTGAAGAAGAAACAGGCTCCTACAGCAGTTTGCCCTGAGCCCATGGGATTCATATCCAGAGAGGCTGGTTAATACTAGCTCTGTGTTTGATAACCTCTGGGTGTTTGAATGTCGTGTTTGGAGGAGAAAGGGGGGAAAATACACCCATGTGAAATGTTCAGACTCAGGATATTGCTCAAACTGAAAATCAAAGGACTCTGTGCTGTGTTTTTCTGTCTTTATCAGTAGTTCAAATAGAAGTGCTAATCCCTGTTTTTTTCTGGTAGCCGTGGGGATTATAACCACTGTGAGAAAGGTACATGTTGTAAGGAAAATTGAAAATTCACCTGTCCATCAGCTATCTGAAGCAAAAGTTTATAAAGACAAACAAACCCCCAAGCAACAGAGCTGTTCTGCAGTATGGCACATAAGTCTCATAATACTTTTTATCAGAAGTCCTCTCTTCCCCTCAGTGCCAATGCTGGGCTTTGACTGAGATTTTGGAGCTGTTCTCTGTGGATTTTTCTCCACACAGGAGAGGATTCCTTTACCAGGGGAGCTGAGTGGCTGTATCTGCTCTAACCCCATGTGCAGTAGAAGAGGCCAGGAGGGCAGGTTTCAATTCTGCTTGCTTTGTGCTCTTCATGTTCTTTACATTTGAGGTATCCTACTCCCTTGACTGTCCTTCCTGTGCATGTGCTGCAGAGCTCTCTGGAGGAAACCTGTCCCCTGGATCTCTGCTCCTTGGACTGTTGTCCAGGAAGTGTCAAATTATCCTCTTCCCTGTTTCACAGGGATGATGCTAGAGTGTCATTTCCCTGACAGTGGTGTCTGTGTTAAACCTCTTCAGGAACAAACTTTATTTCTCTTCCTGCTCACTTGAGTGACCTATGGAACCTGCTGCCTGAATCCCAGCTTGATTTCCATGATTAGGGTGCTGTCAGGGGGTGGGTGTTTTTTCATCATCAGCTCTCCAGAAGCACACCCAAAAGACCAGGGTCTCACCTTTCTGCACATTCTGTTGTTTGGGGAAGACAGAAAAGGAACTTTCTCTCCACTTTTGCAGCTGCTTTTTCTCTGGTCCAATGAAGAAGCTTGATCCAGTTGGATGCCATCCCTCTCAATTGGTGAAATGATAAGGAGCAGGCACAGAGTTTTGCTGTGAGAAGAGGCATAGTCAAAGCCTTCTTCCAGCCTGTGGTACAGCACCTCTGCTGTCCTTGAATGGAATTTTAGCAGCCCAGGCCTTGCTCAAGAGCCACTGTCACCTGTGAGGTCTCGTGAAGCTCAGTCCCTACAAGCTGTAAGCTGATGTGAGTCTGGTCTGGGTGTAGTTCTGGCCAAGGTTTCCAAGGATGTCTTCCAGACATTTTACCTCCATGTAGTGGGAGTTACCAACAAGGTAACCTGGGCCTTTTCCCTCTGTGGATCCCCAGGCAGCGTGAGCAGTGTTGATCCCAGCCTGGTGCCTTGAACAGGACTGCTGTTGAATAAACATTGGGGGCAGTTCTTTGCTAATCCTGCTGCCTGCAGGCATGGGAAGGTGTTTGCAGGCCGGGAGCTCGTATCTTGCCTGAAGGAGGTGGCACGTGCTGCCTGGTTCTGCCTGCACAAAGGGCTGGATGCAAATATCTGCAGGTGGCTGTGAGTCACAGGTGGCTGCTGTGGACACTGAGGATGTAATTTCAGCCTCAAACACCTGCTTCCAAAAGTTGGAGTACCCAGCATGGGTCTCATCTAAGACACTTGTCACAGAGGAAAACTGCTGTGATCAGTGGCTTGGAACAGACACAGTGGAACAGGGGAGCAGAACTTTGTACCATAACTTATTATTATTAGTGTGTGAGCACTGATGAATGAAAAGCAAGAGATGGATCCTGAATCTGCTTCACCTGCCCTCCCCATGTTTTCATGCCTGTGTGTACACTCAAATCAACCAAGCTTTTGTCCCTTTTGATTATCCTGTACAGCATTTTTGCTGGGCCTCCAACCCTTTGGATCTTCCTCTTTTCCAGGGTTGTGCCTCTGAACTCCTGTCACCTTCCTTGAGGAGGGAAGGGAAGGGGACTCCAGGGCATTGAGACATTGCACTTGGAGTGGTGACTCTGCTTTGCTGGGCTGGGCAAGGGAAGGCAAATTTAGCAAAACCTCTGTTAGCTGTTGCCATCTCAAGGGAAGAAGTTGCTAGGGAAGGCAGTGGTCCCTGGAGTTTTCAGGATGAGGATAACCAGTGAGCAAATATTACAAACCACCCAGGTGTCCCATATCCCATGTGTGCCTCTGGGGGATTCAGGCCATGCTTCTGTGCTCATAAAGGGGGCTGATCTTTGTCTTGGGAAAAGACATTTTGAAGCAGAATGATACCAAATAAAGCTGGAAATAGTGGTGGTGAGGAAGATGACAGAAGGCAGGGCAAATATTGAGGAAAGAACAGTGGCACAAGAGGCTGGAGGGGCCTCAGCAGAAGGCAAAGCAGATCTCAAAAGATTGAGAGCTGCAGAAATGATGATTAACATCAAATATTAAAGTGCATTACTTATAAAAGTGCAAAGGGAGCTTCTTAGGTCTCTGTTTAGCTACTACCTTTGATGCTGGCTGTGGCTGGGGTTTGGATGTGTTCTTGCTGGACTTCCCTTGTCACTTTTTCCACCTCATAGCAGGGACAGGTGCCAGAGGTTGTGTTGCAGTCTTAATTCCTCTGAAAGGAGCTATTTTTGTCCCTTGTGTGCTCTTGATTACAGCATGGCTGGTCCAGGGAGTGACCCCCTGGGTTCTTTGTGTCCTTGGGAGCCTTGTGGGCTGTGTTGAGGAACCAGCTGGGGTCTGCAGGGTGTCTGCCCAGAGGAGCACATCAGGGAGCTGAGAAGTGTGAGCTACTGTAATTACAACTGGGTTATACCTGGCTGTGTGTTGGCTTTTCAGTGCACAGGTTGTATGTGGCCAGTTTGACACCCAAATACTAACAAAATCCATAAACCAGCTAAGTTTGGGCATTAGCTCATAGAGGAAAAGTGAAGATTGACAAGAGGCAGACCCCACTTCATTCACAGCACAGGTTTCTGAACAAACTGCTCTTGACTTGTTTATTCTGGAATTTAATCAATTTTGAAAAAGAGATTATCCAATTCACAAAAGATAGACAAACTGCCTCAGAATTTTCATGTGAACTAAGTAGCTTATAATCTAGGAAATAAGAATAAATCAGATGTGCTCCTGCCACAGATGAACTTTTCTTAAGCAAAACTAACTTAATTTTGCTTAGTGTATGTGTTTTGTCTGTTTTTAATAATCAGAGAGGATAAAAACATCTGATTTCTCACTAAGGTTTTGCATACTTCTGCTGTCTTAATATGGGGTACTTTACAGTCATAAAGAAACTTTTTTTGTTTGTAGAAGAGGAGCAACAGTGAGAGAATTGCCTTTTTTGGTGAATTTTATGTTGCTATGAGAAGAGGATCATTGAATTCAAACTAGATATTTTCTTCAGTTTTCTGCAGAAGACTAAAATGACATCACAGCTGCATGGGAAACATTTTAATCAGTAGGGGAAAATATTTCACAACAAGATAGGAGAGTTAGGTGGGTTTGTTTTGTTAAGAGCTTTCAGAACAGCTCGTTTTAAAATTAACCTGGGGTCATTCTGGCTTCCATAGTGCAACAGTTATGTAGTGCAAGGTCTTTGTAGACAAATATACAAAGGTCAGTCTGAGATTGAGGTAATTAGGGCATGTATGTTTTTAACTTTGAAAGTGTATAATCTTTTGGAGATGCATACTTTCACCTTTGTGGTAAATCTGTGGCTTGGGTGATTTGAACTGCAGGAAGGTAGTAACAACCTGCCACTGACCAAACCTATTCATCTGATACCAGTGTGTGTGTTGGGCATGGTTTCATACTCTGGAGTCCCTCAAGCATCAGTTGCTTACCCTGAGATCAGAGTGCTCTCAGTGTGGAGGTAAAGCCAGCTGGTAAAATACTTGCAGGGCATGGCTGAGTGATGGGACATGTCTGTAGGGAATACCTGGAAGGAAGATAGAGTTCTTCAAGGTCAGAGGAGAGAGAGGTTTCAAGTTAATACACAGAGGTGTGTATCTTTCCCCAGTCCATCCCAACTCCTGCTGTTTCAATGGGTACATTGAGAGATCCAGAATAATACAAAAATCTAAAATAACTGTGGCTAGGTAACAGCTATTTTTCTAGAGCAGTAAATTAAAATAGTTACCTTCAAAATGCAAGTTTTCTTCCCAGTTTTGTTAGTTACTGTCTTAAACTATTTTATTTTTTTTTAATGAAAGTTTACTGAAACTAGCAGAACCTTCCTTGACACAGTTCTGCTTTTCCTATTCATTTAACATATCTCTTCCCACACAAATAAGCCACACCATACCTTTGATTAACTGTATCTCATCCATGATTATAAATCTTCAGCTAATTTGCATAAGATCAGAGGCACAATGTAAATATACTGGAGATAGAGGGCCAGGAGTCTTCAGGGCAAGAGGGTAAAAGCTATAAGGGATGAGAATAAGGAAGAGATTAGGTAGTCTTTTATAGTCTGAGTATTTTTATGAGCTGAGCTGCTGCTGTTCCTGCTAACTTAAGGGTTTGTTGCAGTATGGTGTATCCTGGAGTTTGGGGTTGTGGTTTATGTTGTTTTTAACAGGTAACTCACAAGGTTTTTAGGGGGGTTAGACAATTAGAAGTACTTTAAAAGTGGCAGTTTTAAAACTTGAGTCTGAAAAGTGGCATCTAATCAGAATGACAGATTGTACTGAGGAGTTTGCTTTCTGTGTGGATGGGTTGGGTTGGTTTTTGGGTTTGGGTTGTTTTAAGCACTTCTTTTGGAACTGAGGAAGCTTTGTTCTCTGTGCACCCTTAAACTTGTGTGGTTGAATGGCTGGTGTGATGTACTTGTTGCAGTGCTCAGTAGCCAGGAGTCATAAAGCAGACTTCCCAGTAGAGTGTATTTTATGGTAATGCTTCATCAGAGATTGTGCTTTTTTTGAAAGACATAAAGAAATAAATATAGAACAACTCAGATGCTAAAAATAATCGCTTGCATTGACGTCTACTCTTTTTTTTTCCCCCTTTAAAAGAGACCTTTTGGATTCTTAGCAAGATGCATCATATCTGCTCAGAATCCTTTTGGCTCTGGTGATGTCTTGAGGGACAGACAAGTCAGCTGATCCTAGAAAATAGCTTATCTTGGTTTGATTGAAGAGTGCAGTGTGGGAATAGAGCAGATGCCGAGGAAGAGACTTGATGTGGGTAATGGAATCAGAAGTTGGTTTAATTACAGCAGCTGTAGAAGCTGGGTATTTATGATCTCGAAGATTAGAAGACTGCACAGCTCTTCTGTTTATGGGGGGGAAAAAAAGATACTAAATACTTAAATCAAACCCTGAGATATTTAATGGATCTCACTGAAAACATGGTCCCAAAGCATAGGAAAGCTGCTTTCACTGAATGGCTTCAGTTACAATCCAGGATATAGTAATTCTGGCATCCTTTTAACTGTGAGAGGAGGGAATGAATAATCTTCCAAAAGATCTCTAATCCTAGAAGCTGAGATTTTCGTAGCAGGAGAATGACTTACTTGAAGTGGATTTTCAAGTAATTCTCAATTTGCAGATTAACTGCTGTGGACACGATTCCTTGCACATACTTGGCTACTTGATTCTCTTCCAAATAGTCCTTTGAGATCTGTAGTGTGAGAGTGAACTGGGGAATCAGTTAACACTTCTAAATCAGTTTAAGATTGGATTATTACCTCAGTGCCCTTTGAAATGTATGAATTCAGTGCCACACTCCTTTATTTCCTGTGCAGACATTTCAGTATCCAGAAACGCTGAGATCAGCCCCAGCTCAGCCCCACCCCTGGTGCTGTCAGGGACGGGTGCTGTGCTGCAGGGGTGATGAGGGCTCAGGCCTTTTGGGCACCTCACAGCTTGTGCAGCATCAGACAGATGCTGGTTTATGATGCTTGGAGCAGACCATTCCTGCAGACCATTCCAGGGCCACGACCTGCTCACCCACAGCCACCCTCCCTCCACGGATGAGCCGGGAGCGCATCCCTCTGCCTCTCCAGAGGGGTTGCTGTGGCTGCTTCTCCCTTTGAACTTGAGAACAGGTCAGATGTAAACTGCAGTTTAGACATAAAAATAGCTGGCACCTGCTTCAGTCACGCTGGGCTGGGGTGAGCTGTGCCAGCCCTGGCTGGCCAGGGAGAGTGGTCTGCTGAGGTTTTCTCTGCCTGTCACCGGTGGAGCTGCCCAGCCATGGGGAGGAGCACGGACAGACCCTTGGCAGGGCTGCTGCCTGGGCTCTGCAAGATTAATAAAACACCCATGCTATGTCACCCTTTGATCACAAGTATTTCTGTCTCCTCAGCTGCATGCTTTTCTGTTTGACTTGGTTCTTTTTCCCCCACCCTCTGATTTTAACCAAATTTACTCTCTCGCTGTGTTTGACCAAGGTAGGACGGTGTAAAGATAATGCTTCCTTGTAGGATTTAATTACATTGTTATTTTAGATTGCAGGCTTCTGGAAATCTATTATTTATGTATATTTCTGGCTAATTAAAAATGCTATTAAGATGGTATTAAAAAATTTTCCTTGTGTAAACAAGGGGAAAAGAGATCAAAGCTCCAGTGTACAGGTCCTCCTACAGAAGTTGAGCTGAACCTTCTTTACCTCCACTGTTAGCTCTATTGAAGAATGTATTTTTAATTTTTTAATCATTATTTTATTGTTAGACACTCTTCCCTGGTATGAGTATGAATACCTATAGTATGAGTATGAATATCTACAGTATGAGTATGCAGACGTATAATTTTTCTGAGAGCCTGAAGAGGTGATGCATTCAAAATTGTCATCTCATTGACTATGAAATGGCTTCACCCATAACAAAGAATAATATGATTTTTCTCAGGATAGAGGTGTATTGAACTTTTTTTTCCTTGTTTTGTCCTGGAATGAGATGTGATAGCAAATGCAGCTTGTTTCACTGTTTTTTCTTCAGATCTTACCTGCAGCAGTTCAGAATTTAAAAGGTTTCTTTAAATACTTTTACCTTCTTAGTGTAGAATGCTAAGGATTTTGGACAGGGAGCAACCTTCATTACTTTAAGTGCTTTATAATAGATTTTATTTCCAAAGTGCTCTTCATTAAAGTTCTTAACTAATTGCCATTTTAGAGCCTTTTAATTTCACTCGAATTCGAACTAAAAATAGTGAATAAACAGAAATATTGGTAGTCAGTTTCATCTAAGCAGGGGGAGTAAACTCCTGGAGAGGAGGATCCCTGAGCTGCAAACAGGTTTGTGCCCAGTGCTGGGACGTGAGTGTCTCTTGGATGATGTCCAGAGTGAGCTGGATGGCAGTGAGGCAGACCAGGGATGGTGTGGGGGGATATTTTTAGCCAAGCCTGCTTGACTTGTGACCCTGGTGACAGTCTCTTGCTAAAGGGGGCTTAAAGTAGACTGGGAAGGGGTGTGGGTGAGCTCAAGGTGATGTGAGTCTGGCGTGCTGGGACGTACAGGTGGCTGAGAGTTTTAATCCTGACGTCACTGACGCTTCACCTACAGATTTTCATTTTGGAACCTTACGGATTCAGAGCTGGTAAAGGAAAGGTATTTCTGCCAAGAACTTGCTGCAGTTCTCAAATCCCATGAGACATCTCCTTCCTGTTACCTTTGCCTGGGAGTTCCTAAGGAAATGATTAATTTGGAGTAACTGGAAAGTCTTCTTGTGGAAGATCAGAGCGTCAAAGTTAAAGATCAATTGCTTCTCGTTACTGGGTAATTATGAAGAATTGTGTTTAGGATTTTTTTTTTTTCCTGACTGAAGTCCACTTAAAGACCTACTAAAAGCTACCTATAAATCTATTGCACACCAAAGAAAATGTCCCAGCAATAGGAGAAAAGCTGATGGGGGCAGTTCAGGGACCCTCAGCCCCAGGGTTTGAGGGAGGGCACAAAATGAAGGTGGCAGAGGACCACTGTAGTGAAAGGGATGTGCTGGTACAAAGGTCAGCCAGGGGAAATGATGAGGAAGGATGGAAGCCAGAGGAAGGAAGTTTGCAACTGATTTTTTTTGTTTGTTTGTTGTTTAAGAAAAAGTGAAAGAGGAGGAGGAATTAGTAAGTTAAACTTATCCCTTACTCTGCAGATCATTCCTGTGTGTGTGTCCCACACTCTCTCCACTCTGGTCTCTCTCTGTAGTATTTCAATGCTGATTACAGCACCTCTCCTTGTTTCTGTGGAAGGCTGTGCTTTACATAGCTCTGTGTTCTGTCTGCTATTGCCATAAACATTTTTCTGTAATGGGCTTATTCTAAGCAAAAGAGTATTCCAATGTTTAAAAGAAAAAAACAATTCTTAGAATTACTCTGAACATGACAGACTTACAGTATGTATTGCAATAAGAAAAAAAATAAAATAGCGTACAATTAGAGGTCATTAAAAAAAAAAAAACAAAAACCAGGTCCTTTTCCAGAGCCTACTTCTTCCCAGAAATCAATTTAGGCAACACTTTTATAAAGTATGGATGAGCTTGCATCAACATTCAAGATTTATTCACTATTTAAATTTCATTAATAAACCCATCTAAACCCCCAAGCATTCCCAAACACAAGGAAATGCAGAAACATTGGCAAAGCCTGCTCAAATTCCCCTCTTACACTTACTCTCTTATGCTATTTTTCATGTATGCCTTTAATCAGGGATAAGCCATGGGAAAACCTCACAGGTAACCAGGCTGTAAGAATTTACTCTTGGGAGTAAACCTGTCTGGGCTGTAACTGGGATTAGATTTCCCAGGACAGGGCACACTTCACTTGGTTCAGAGGTGTTCTGCCCTGGTTGCTTGGAGCAGCTGTGTGTTTCCCAGCTTCATTTTCACATGGCCATGGTTTCCTGTCCTGTATTGGAAATTCTGTCCCATTTGAAACTCGCAGTGGGATGGAAGTTTTCCAGCACTGTAGGGCCATAGTGAGTTAACTTGCCCAGGACTTGCCCTGATTCTGGGCTCTAGCAACAGGAGAATTACAGCCTCTTTCACCAAGAATGATTCAACCTCTTCAACTCTCAACCAGAGTTGTATCAAACCTGCTGCAATGACCTCAGACATCACCTCCTCCTCCAGGTGTTGCCAACCTCTGCAGAAAGGACCACGTGCAGCTGCTTCAGCCCCAGCAGCTCATAGCTGGAAAATTATGGTGCAGTTTGCCTATAAAAAATGAATAAGAGCGATGATAAGAGCCCACCTTCACCAGGTGGTTAAAGTGCTGTGGATTGGAGCAGCTGAGGTGGGTGCTGTGGAGCAGTGATCCCTGGCAGAAGGCTGGGATGGACAAGAGGGGGCAGCAATGTTTTAACCTGCCACAGCTGAAGCTGCTCCAGGATGTTTATCCATCAGAACCCTGGCTCCACATGGTTAGGGACAGAGTTAGATGAAACTGATGGGCTGCTGGTGCTCAAGTTCTCTTGGTGATGAACACAGAGCTTTGTGGAATTATGAGGCCACAGGTACATTCACCCATTTAATTCTTGCTTATCTTGTCTTAGAAGCTCAAAACTGAAGGGTATGGTTGCAAGTTCCAATGGACAATGAATAGCTTTGTTTGCTGAAAAAGTCTAAATTCCACCTTGGAAATGAGAGAATTTGTCTGTCATTGGTCCATCTAGGTCAGTAGTCTGGCTTATAATGGATTTCCCTACTAAGGGATTTAGAGTCAACAGAGTGGCTGGTATTTGCTCTGTCATTTCTGTGTCATTCAGGGTTCCAGTTCTCTTTTCACTCTACTTAAACCACCTCTGACAGACGTGGCAAGAAGGTTCACAGGTCAGTTATAGATTCTGAGGGGGGGAAACCACTTCTGATTGTTTGTTGGACACCCATCATAACTTACTGACATCCTCCCTGGTTTTCCTGCTGTGAGTGAAGACCTCTTTTTCTGAAAGTGCCTTCAAGTCAATCATTTCCAGTTATCCTTAGGGCAGTGTTTTGTTTTAGAGGCTCTCTTTCTGAGAGGTGATGATCACATTTGTAGGATGGTAGCAGGAAGGAATTTCTTGAAGTTGTTCTCTCAGTGATGGATGATTCCATAAGACATTGAGAGAGGGGCATGCCATAAAATCAGCTTTGCTATCTAAGGAGAAATTCAACTTGTGATTAAAAATACATTATCATTTCCCCTCACTTTTCCCCCTGATATTAGTCCATCAATATCAGGTTATTATATAGAAGATGCCCTTTAGAGAGGGAACCAGGGGGACCAGAGATTCAAAGATGTTGATGCTTCCTATAGTGAGGAAGAAAGCTGACCAGAAAATACTTTCCGTAATTTTAATAAATTATTTAAGAAAAAGGAAAGAAGAGGTGGGGGAAATAAAAAGGAATGAAATGTTCCCCTTGTGAGATGATGCTGAAGATAGATTTGTGAGTGGCTGCTTTTGTGTCTTGTATGCCTTGAATGTTGGAACACTGAGAATATTTTCAAAGCTGTGGTATCACAAAGTAGCTAATGGAAACATGGGTTTGAAGGTTATATTGAATTCAGTGCAAGGTACTGTGCAAGAAAGAAACTGTGTGTTTAAGTGCATGCACATTTATATTTAATTGCAGGACTGTTGAAATGGAAAAATACTTGTGCGTGTATGCTCAAATGTGACTCTCATCCTCAATGTACTGCCTAAATCTGTTTGTTCCATTTTAGAAGACATCAGAAAAGCAATTTGATACACCTTGCAGTGTCCAGTACATGATGTTTCATATATTTATGTGTATATATATCTCAATACATTTTTTTTTTCCAAGTGAGAAAGATGAGGATCTCAAATGGGAAGAGCTTTTCTCTCATTCTTTGGGGCTCAGGTACCAGTACAATAAACCAGATCAAAGCTTGCTTTCAGATCCTGTTCTCTTGCATAATGCTACTGTGCTTCAGTCTTGAACCAGAAACTATTCTCTTACCAGTTGCAGTCGTTCATTCTGGGAACTTTGACCTCAGTTTTATCAGTTTTAGTAAAATCCCTGCATGAGAGTTGCTGTACACAGGCAGTGAAAAAGGCAAAGATCCCTTTGATAGCACATGGAGGGAGTTTTCAAGAATTGCTTCAAGACCAGAGAATGTGCCTGTTCCAAGGAGCAGCTCAATTTGTGTTGCAGTGGTTTTTAGGATCCCTTTGTTGTGGGATAATGGGAAGCAGGATGAGATACTGCTCATGACTTGCTGAGCTTTTTTTTCAATTTTTTAATCTGTAAAAGAGCAGGAACTAAGAAATTNGTTGCATGTGCAGATTTTAATGAAAACAAAGTGGCTAATGTTGTTATATTAAATCTAACAGTATTTGTTTGTTGCATAGGTATGCAGGGATGTTATGGTAATTTTTTATACTTTAGCCTATAAGCTAGCTTCCCCCCAGCTCTGTAATTCACAGTATCACCTTGGCCCACCAGCACTGACAACTTAACCAGCTGCTTTTGGTGATACTTTCATAGAGCCTTTAATGAATATTTAGATGGAACAGCTACAAAAATAGTTGGAGCTAAAGAAAGCTGGTAATGTGTCATAATAGGGCTTCCTTAAGCATGTAGGTTTATTACCCAAAACGTCTCCCAGAGCTTTGCTGTTCTCAGGGGTTCAAGCCTGAACTTACTCTTAAGCAGGTGATACCTGTTTGTTCTGGTTTCAGAAGCCCTTTTTTTTGCCTGAAGTGGTTTATTTCCTTTCCTGGTGGTTGTCTTTACTGTCTTATGAGGAGCAATTGCATCCCAGTCCTGTGGCTCCAGTATTCCTGGCCCTGGTGCCTGTGGTGTTAAGACCTCAGTGCACCTTCATGATCAGATTGCTTCCCAGCTTTGTCACCAGCTGCCATAATTATTCTTTTTTTTTGTATGCAAGCCATTAATCAGTTAAAAATGAACCATAAGACTGATTGCTGGGGTTTGTCTTTTCATCAGTTACTGCCAAGAAGCCTGCAGATTTTTCTTTCTGTGCTGTCAGGCACCATCCCTTTTGGGCAGAATCTTTGCTGCTGTCACAATTCCTCTGCCTCCAAGTTTACACTTTCAATGTGATACCACATGGAAAAGTATATTTGTTGAATATCCAGATAGCTGAGGCTTACTTGTATTTATTTTGAGCACACTCCCAATAACCAACCTGTCTTGTTATGATCTCTTTGTAGCTTCACGTTCCAAATCTTCTTTGTCAGTCTGCTGAAATCTCATGTGCTGTTGATGAGTTCTGTAGCCTTTCTTATATGTGGCAAGTCAAACTGTTAATGAAAGTATTGGCACTAAAGTCTTGAAATGAATCTGCATCTTCTGTATTTTTAGAGGTTTGAATACAGTTGACTTTTTATTAAGTGTCAAGCAGATGCATGTGTAAGTTTTGTTGGAGGATTTAGAGGGCAAAAAGTTGCAAAAAACAGTGTGTGTTTTTCAAATGTTTGCCTGGTCATGTTTTCCTTCTCTTTAGTGGCAGTGGTGGAAGATGAT
>VZUA01006937.1:47626-58073 GCA_013401035.1 Horornis vulcanius
TCCAAAAGCCAGGAAATGTGTTTTGACATAAAACTGGCCTTGGACAATGTCCCAGCCTGGATGGACTGGCGTTAACAGTCTGCAGAACTAAAGCTGAGCTGGGTGGGTAGGAGTGTCCAGGGTAGCTGGTGTTTCCTAGTACAGTTTGGTTTCTACAGCACAGTTTTATCTGAAGTAGGTTGGAATTGAGCAGTTTTCCAATGGCATCACATCCAGGGTCAGTCTGTACAGCATGAACCGACCAGCCTGGTCCCTATTTCTGTTCCTCTGATAACAGTCACAGAATTCTTTAAGTGTTTGAATGTTTCATCACTGATCAAATCCTGTGGCAGGTACCTGCTGGGCCCCCTAATAACACATTTGTATTTGTCTGCAGACTTTGCATCCTGGTTAAAATAAGTTATAAATGAAGTGATCCGTGTGAGAGGAGCACTCTTTTTTTCTAACAACTTGCTAAAGCAGTGGTGGGTTATAGAAATGCTTTGTGTTAGCTGTTGTGACACATTAACTTGCTGGGCACGTGTTTGGAGGATATTTTTTCATTTTTTCTTTAAGGAAAAGCAGGTTTGCAGTCTGGTAAATCTGAGTGTCTTCAGGGCTTTTCTCAGTTTTGAAGTTTGGGTTGTAGATTTCTGCATGAAACTTTCATGGTGTGAGGCTTGTGAAATTAGATAACATGCTTTAAACAAGCCACCTCTGGGTAAAGTACATCTCTAATTACTGAGACTAAATTATGTGGAAAGTGAGCTTGTGTCTGAAGTAAATCTCCAGTTCAGTAATCTAAAATTAAATAATGATTAGCTTAATTGCTTCAGGATCATAAAAAACACTCTTAATAAAATATAGGGATTAAGTGTGTGTTCTGAGAGCAGATAATTGCTTCTGCTTCATTTTCAGTACCTTCTCTCAAGTCAGGGTTTGGAGGTAAGAGAAATAAAATAACCTTTTGTTATGCTGATTAGTAAAGCCAGGAAAAGTAGGCTAGTTATTGAGTATGCAAGCCCTTACTCCTGTCTGAATAGAAGCTGCAATTTCACTATTAGTGGTAAATTTAGAACACTTGCTTTTAATTTCACAGATATGTGCCAGTAAATCCCTCTGAAAGCAATAGTAGTTGGTACCTGTGGAGCTGAGTGTAGTAATATATATGTGAAGAAGGATCAAGTAGGGGTTTTTCCTTCAGAGAAAAGACTCATAATTTTAGTAAGAAGTGTTTGAGTTAATCATTACCTGGGTTGTCAGCTGCTTGTTTGCATTGCATTTTGCTTCTAAACAAAATACTTTTACCTTCATTCACTGGAGAATGTCTTTTTTTGCTTATAGGCAAATGCGAAAGCAAATCTCTTGAGACATAAGCAGTGGTACTTCCCTGGAGGGAGGAGATGGGGATTCTCCTGTTGCTCTGAGTGTTGCCAGGTGCCAGAAGTGATCCCCAGTGGTGGTGGTAAGAAAGAAATCTTCCCCCAAGTTTCTGTGTTTGTGTTCTGTCTGTAGTAATTTATGGGGAATTTTTGTCTGTAGCTTTTTGGGGGGAGGAAAAAAAAAGGGATGTGCAAATCCTGTTCTTTTCACAGGGCTGCATGAACTGCTGGGAGAGGTGTCAGAAGTCTCCCAATTGGAGAATTTTAGTTTGGGGATGAAATCAGCACTTCAGCTTGTTGCTTCTGCTGTCCTGTGTATGCTATTATCCCTGGTAATCATTGTAGCAGAAATTTAACCACAAAGAAACCTCAGTGGGACTCTAGAAGTGCTTATCTGTCTCCTCCTTCCTTCAATGCAGAAGAAGGGGAACAGTGCTTGAAGGACCTCCTTTGTGGGGTTCCTAGAAATCTCATCAATGCTGACTAGGCTGCCTTTGATCTGAACATCTTTAAATTTTATCCAATAACTGGGCATGAAAATGTTAAGTGCATCAGCAAGTTTCCTACTTTTTGCCTTTTTTTTTGTTTGTGGTCTGTCCTATGAATAGAGGCAGGGAAAGTGGAAAGCTGCTGAGACCCCACTGACACAGCAGTATAGCAGTTTTTTTCAGGACAGGACCTTAAAATCTGTGGTTGTTGTCAGATGTTGACATTTTAATGATGATCTCTGATACCCTGCCCCTTCAGGGGCTATTAATAGATCTTTTTTTGGTAAGAAAATAATTTAATCTTGGTGATTTTGAAAAGACCTGAATTACTGCGTTGGTATTCTATCACCTTTCAAGGTCTGTTGTAGGATGAGTAGTCTCCCTAAAAATGTTAATTTCTGTGAGATATTTCTCAAAGCTGTGATTCATAAAGCAGTACTGGATCAGCCACAGTCTGTGTTCAGGGCATATATTGACCCTGTGCAAAGTTACATCCCTTTAAGATGTACATTTTCCTGCTGTAGAGGAAGTTAAAAGCATTGATAACAGCTCATTAGGTGGGCAAACAGACAGTTCCTGCAAGCCCAAAATATTCTTGGGTCAAAAATTTTACCCCCCCAAAATTAGCTATTGCAGCTGAGCCTGGCTGACTGCCTGTGGCTTTGGTGGGTGGAGGGACACCCAGTAGATTGATTTATTAAAGTAGCCTTGTCCCAGTGTCATGGTGACCAGCTGCTTTCACAACTGGTTGTGTAAAATGTTTTTGCCTGTGCTCTTTGACACTGGTGTAGGATCAATGCCCCAGAAATACAAGAAACCCTTTTTTTATGCGTTTGCTGTTTTGAAGGATACTTTTCAACTTACACTGCTGCAATTTTGGGGGATTTTTTTGTGTGTAAGGCTTGAAAAGGCCGTTGATGAGTTAATGAGAAGCTAAAATATGCTGGGGTAGGGGGAAGCAAAATTTTGAATTGTGACAGTTCTTGAATTCTCAAGCTCTGCTTCTTTTCAGAGAAGAGAAAATCTGAGTTTCTCATACCCAGCCCTGTTACCTGTGCTCTTGTGTGGTGCTGCCTGGGTGTGTTGTCTTGGGTCACTAGAACCTGCAATGAGGAATAATCTGGAAATTAAATATTCTGAGTGAAGTGAATGGCCATGCTGGAAGCTTCATGGATTAAATAACCCCCTGAATAATTCCTTCAGCCTTCACTTTCCTGATTGTCCAGTGGAGGCCACCCCGATGATGAGAGGGCTGGAGCACCTCCACTGTGAGGAAAGGGTGAGGGTTTGGGATTGTTCAGTCTGGAAAAGAGAAGATGACATTATTGTGGTCTTCCAGTGCCTGAAGAGAGCCTGCATGAAAGATGGAGAGAGACTTTTTGCCAGGGTCTGGAGTGACAGGGCAAGGGGGAATGGCTTCAAACTGAAAGGGAGTAGGGTTAGATCAGGTATCAGGAAGAAATTCTTCCCTGTGAGGATGGTGAGGCCCTGGCACAGGCTGCCCAGAGAAGCTGTGAATGTCCCATCCCTGGAAGTGTCCAAGGGTGGGTGGGGCTCTGAGCAACCTTGGGCAGTTGCCCCTGCCCATGGCAGAGAGGTTGGAACTGGGTGATCTTTAATGTCACTTCCAGCCCAAACCATCCTGTGATTCTGTGATCTGTCATCTGCTGCTGTTGTCCTTATTGTGTGTCTTACTGGGGGGTTTTGTCAATGTTATAATTTGTAGAAATTGCTGGAAAAGTCAATTTCCATAAAAACTTCGTTGGGACCACAAAGAGGAAAACAAAATAATCTTTGGATTCATCAGGCTAGACCTGAAAGCAGCTCACAAAAACAGTCATGGCAGTCACAGTTTCAAGAGTTTCCACAGTTCAGGCAAAGCAAAATGTAAAGTATATTGGAAGACCTGTTATAGTCCCTGTTTTCATATTTAATTTACCAGTGTGGAGGCTGTGGTTAGGTTTCAAAGCTTGTAAGACAGAGGCCTCTCCACTGGCAGAGTGATGTTCTGAAAAGCTGCTCCCAGAGGTATGATCCCTGCTGTTTAGTCTGGTGTGGTCTGGTTTTAGGCAGAGTCAATTTTGCACAACTTGCAGGGGAAATGTTCTCTCCTATCTGTTTTTAATAGATAGGGCACAGAGTTGTTGCACCTTTTTTTGGATGAAGGGAGCATCACAGTGGTTTTCTTCCCTCTGTAGCACTCAGTTCTGCTGCTCTTCAAAAGCTGCACCCCATTAAGCTTTGTGCCTCTTTCCTAGGGAAAGAGCAGCCTTGCTGAACAATGCTGGATACATTTATGGCTGGAACCCAGCACTGTTCAGCCCTCCAGGGTGGTCCCTGCCCTGGGCCAGCACAGGATCCACTTCCAGCTGGGGGTAGCTGCTGGTGGAACACAAGGACCAAACTTGATCTCCTGGGAATGTTTGTTTTGAGAAGAAAAAAATAATCCAAAGTGAAAGTGCTTTCATAGAAGCCATAATGGCATTTACTTCTTCATAATTGTTTTGCAAATGTCACTGTTGCTGTGGGAGCAATTGTTTTCACATGTGTGAGTTATGAAGGCTGCACATTCAAGACCTTTGGCAGTACTTTCCAAAGCAGCAGAAAGCACAGATTGAAGTACAAATACTGTCACAGGATGTGTTTCAGGACAATATTACTGTGCCTTAGCAGCAAGGCCACTTTTGAGTCAAGGCTTCATTTGCCCAGTCTCTGCCCCTCTGTCTCCCTGTGGAGAGAGCCTCCCTTTCCTCCATGGTTGTGGTACTCAAGTTTAATGGGATAAGTGATGCACAAGAGTGAATCAGCCTGAACTGAGGAGTTAAAGGCTGCACAGCCAAATTGTGATTGATGATGGCTGATAAAGGACAGCCTCTAAGAGCTGAACAAGCCCCCTCCTGTGGGGAAAAGGACAGAGGGGAAGGGGCTCTGTGCAGCATGGGCTGGTGATGGGGGTGCTGGGCCCTTGTGGCACTGCAGGACCTGGCTGTGGGCATTTTGCAGGTCACTTCTGGATGCTCTTTGCCATGGCTTTGTGAGCTTTCAACTTGTTCAGTACGAAGTCATCTGTGTGCTTTGGATCTGTGCTGCCAGATGGGAATAAAAGGCTGAAGCATCACCTTGTGAAGTTCTTTTTTCCTGTGCTGAAGATATAACAATGCCCCTTTCTACTGTTCTGTGTGCCCTGGGTTAACTGTTCCCTAATGTCTACTGAAATTATCTATTTTATAAAATTGGAAAAAAAAAACCAACAAAAAACTCAAAATCCAACCCAAACCTAAGCAAAAACCCCCAAACCCAACAGTTTAGCTTAAGATATATCTTGTTGGTACAGATGTGGGATGAGTAATAATGGTAAAAGCAGTTATACAAGTAAACCTTGAGGTCATGATGACCTTAAGCCTGAGTTTAGAGTGAGCCTGTAGTAGTGCCTGGGAGGAGAGGCTTGTGAGCAGTCAGTCATATCAGGCATAGAAAAAGCTCCCAGTTGCCTGGAAGTAATGAACTTACTTACAGTAAAATATTTCTGATTAATGCAGTGAAGTTTCAATTATTCCAGTTATTTCAAAATCTGGTTTATTACAGTAAAGGTAAAAAGAATTTAAATAGAACTAATAAAAAGTAGTTCATGTTTAACGGGCTTAAAAGTGAACAAAATCTGCAGATTCAAGAAGCAATTATACATTGCTGAGTAAATAGCATGAAGGTTCTTGTTATATGTCTTGATTGGAGAAATACTGATTCTTTTAGATTAGTTCTGGTAATTAGACCAGGCTGCTTGTTTGTTTGTTTTAAATGAAGCTAGTCTGGTTTGCTAGACTCATTGTCTATAAATGTGTCCTATATTAACACATTGCATTGAACTGCAGGCAGTGTGTAATACCCTTGAATATCTGATTTTTTTTGGCATATAATTGCAGATGAGCTGAGGGTTATTCTGGCAGATAAAAATGAATCATAAGAGCATAAATGCTGCTTCTCAAACTGCTACTCAGCCCGACAGAGGAGCTTTTGAAGAGCAGTGCCAAGCTAGCAGTGGTGACATCCATAATTCTAGTTTGGCACATAGGGTCTTTTGAATATGAAGCTTTGGTACAGTGAACACCTCTCTTTACTAATTAGCTTCTAATTTTTCAAGTGATGGTGAGCAGTTTTTAACTTGGCAGTCAAACTGTTCTGAAACTGAGCTGCAAGCTCCAAGAGAAGTGGGTGCTCACTTTTATACCAGTAATTTCACATTCTGCATTTCTTCCAGGACTATAACTGTTCCAGCAGGAAACAACCTCTGCTTTGGTGGTTTTTTTTTTGTGTGTCCCTGACAGAGGTGGGAGCAATACAGAGGAATGTATGGAGATGTAGAAATTTCCACTCAGGCAGCTGCCGACCTGGCTGGGGTTGTGATCAATAAAAGATCTCCTGTGGTCAGACTAGTATCAGTATTTATGGCATATGTAGGACTGAAAAATTATTCACAGAGGCAGAATATTTGAATATCCTTTTGTCTGGATCTGTAAGAGCCTGTTTACATGAGGCCATGATATAGAGAGCATCTGTGAAAACTCCCAAAGTTTCACTGTCAGCTGTGGAACAGCCCTCGTGCAATGTTGCTGTCTGAATGTTGCTGGTGGAAGGCAAGCGTGGATTTCTTGTGGGCCAGTCATTCCTGGGATTCCTGCAGCCCTCAGTAAAAGGGTATTTAGGTCATGTCTCTCTCAAACATTGCATTAAAAGGCCTCTGTTCAGAAGCTGAACAAGGGAAACTGAATTGTGACAGGACTGACCAGTCCTGGGTTTGTGATCTCTGCTGGCAGCATCTTTCAAAGACTCTGTGTGTTGCCACAGAAGGGTCCCCTGCTCTGCAGAATCCAGAATGGCCTGAATTATCTATATATGCTGCTAGAGGCCTATTTAGCAATAGAATGCCAAAGCCACCCAAGAGATGGGAGACCTTAAGAAAAGGTGAGAGCTGTAGGTGTTTCTTTTCAGGTTTTTGTCTGACGTGGATTTTAAAGGCAGATGAGATGTTTACAGAGCGGCTACTGTTTAGTTTTCCAGCTGAATGGCCAACAAAAGCCTGAATTTTCACGATGTACAGCCTTCCCACTTACAAGTTAATTTTTTTTGAATTGTGGGCTACTGCATTTGTAAAGAATTCTGGTTGTAATTTATAAAGATTTCACCGCACGTAGAAGTGCACATTTATGTGCATTTTGTGCAGCTTTGTGTTCAAAATGTGACCTTCAAATTTGCACAAGAGGAGGGTTTTTTCTTTTTATGGTGGCTTGTTTGGGGATTTGAGGGGTTTTTATTGTTGGGTGAGGAGGTCAGTGTAAAGGTTTTGTGGGTGTGTGGCTGCTGCCAGTATTGGTATTGTGACCAGAAGGGGCTGGTGTGATCTTGACAGAAAACACAGAACAATAAAACTTTGTTCAGCATATATTTGGTTTTGCTATCAGTCTGTTTGATAAGTCTGGTCTATCTTTTTAGGAAGATACCTGCTTTTGTATATATGCAAAAAGAGATCTGACCACAGGGGTAATGACGGATTCAGGCTGATAACAACAGCCTTGTGCAATATTTGTCAGTGAAATAATCCAAAAGAAGAATAGATGTCTTATTCAGGAATGAACACTGCTGCTGATGGCAGTCAGGGTGACATCCAAGGGAGCAGAAACTGGATCCCATAAAAGGAGGAAGGGAATTATGTGATTCCCTGCTCTGCTGTACAGCTCTTCCTTTCTTATTTTTCCCCCGTTTGGGCCATGAATGGCAGATGCACAGCTCTGTATGAGCAGTGTGAATGCACTGAGCAGGATCCAACTCCCCACCCACTGTAATTCAGGCTGCCAATTCAGCTCACTGAACTTACTGAGAAACTGTTTGCTCATGTACCTGTTGCCTTTTCAGGTCATATTTTTCACCTATTATTTGTTCTTGACTGCAGAATTGTGGGTTTTATCTGAAGCTGCCTCAGTGATACTCACCCAGCAGAATGCCTACTTTTGGTGCTGGCATTTTTGCTTCTCTGTCTCCTCTGTGATGAAGATCTGAAACATCTGGATTTGGAAGAATGGTGATTTTTGTCTTCCCTCACTCTCCACTTGGAGACTCCTGTCTCCTTCCAGGTTTAAATCATGAAAAATTTCATGCTGAAAGCATAGTCTTCCTATATAGAAATGCATGGACATCATGTCTTTGTCCACGTGACAAATGTCAGCCTGGTGACAGGAGGCTGGTTGGTCTTTATCACTTGTCACAGCTCTCTCAGGAAGACTGGGGACTGTAAACTCAAAATTGCATGGCATGTATTCTGCTTCTCAGTTTTAGAGCTGCCTTTCTTCATTGCTGGTAAGCTGAGAGCAGTTCCTGGTTTGGAGGTGCATTTGTAGGTGAGATCATGCAGATGCTCTTACGGGGATTTTTTTAAGTTTAGTATAGCAGGGCACTGACAGGGGAAATCTTTCCTTCTGTCCCTCTTTGGTCTTGCAGCTGTGATTCCCACACCATCTGGATAGCTCTCGTGTCATCTGAGGCCTTTGCTTTACCCTGTTCATCTTACTTATTAATCACAAAAATAATAAATAATCCTATTTAATCTTCTCCATCCTGGGAAGATGGAAAAAGAAAGAACCACAGCTCGTGGTAGCAAACTCTGGAGCAGAGGCATGAGGCATAAATGAACAAAGGGGATGTGCTGATTCCTGTGTCTCCAAGCTGGCTCTCAGGAGGTGGTGGCTTTGCCTCTGGACACACTGATTCAGGAGGTGGTGGCTTTGCCACCAGACAGCCCCAGGAGCTTTCCTGCCCCCTCCCTTTCCCCTGCATCAGGGATCCTGCATTACTATGGATCAGAGAGCAAATCACACTGCTCCTCTTCTGCAGAAGGTACTGTTTTATACCTGAAATTTAAAGCAGCTCAGCACTTCCTGGAAGACAGAGTTTCCATTTCTTCCTTTCCATTTCTTCCCAATTAGTGTTCAGAACTTCAAAGGAAAGCTTTGAACCTGGGCAGGGGCTCGCAGGCACGAATACAGTGCTTGCTGAGACTCTGTGTAGCAGCAGTCAGAGGCTTCTCCTTGTTCAGCCACAGCACATTTGCATGCAGACAGATGTCTCCTGGCTGGCTCTCTCTCTGTCGTATGCTTGAGGCTTAATTTTTTTTTCTGCATAGTTTTCCATCCAGAAAGCAAAGTATTTCATTTTCCCTCTAACAGCTCGCAGGTGAGACTCTTTTGTTTATCCTTTATTTTGCATCCCTGTTTTAACAAGTGATGGGGCCTGTGCCACAAAGCATTTTCCAGATTCACCCAATCTGTCTAGCAGGTGGCTCCCTAGGTTTCACTGCTTGGTGTGTAAATGCATTTAAACACTCCTGAAGTTTCTTTTGTAGTTTATTTTTATCTGAATACAAAGGATGAATTCTCATTTGTCTTGAAAATTCAACCACTTGGAGAGAAGAGGAGCGTTTTATGTAGTCTTAAGAGATGAGTAGACACTACTGAGATTTTTTCCTAATCATCAGAGACTAAGATTGGCAGCATTTTGTAATTACATAACATTGATCTATTTTATACATTGCAAGAGGCCTACTACTCAAATAATTTTGTACTAATAGGGCTTCTGTTAGATAACTCCTTTTCTGTTTGTTATGTAAGGGCTGGTATTATAGAATTGCTGTTTGAATACCAGCACTATAATTTTGGAATAGCTTTTATAATAGAAATACCAAGTAAGCCTTGTTCCAAATATAGGCAATTATTCCAATATCGTAATATTTTTTTTCCCAAATGAGGCCTCTTTATAATTGCTACTTTGGGTTTTGTTTTCATTTAAAAAATCATGATGCTCTCCTGTGTCCAGTCATAATCCATTATGTGCATTTTCTGTAATTAATGTTGTGCATTGGAAAAGTATTGATCAGCAGTCCTGGAAACTGGTGACTGAGCTTCACCTATGAAAACATTGCAAGTGCCAATTTAGTGACTCTGCATGTCTGAAACCCTCCTGCCACCTTTGAACTGTGTGTGTGTTTGTCTCTTGGGCTTTGAGGTTTATTTTGATGTTACTTAATATAACCTTATTTCTGCGATTGGGAACAGAGGCAGTGTGAGCAGTCTCAAAATGAGATTGGGGAACACAGTCAGTAAAAATTCCTTTGGAACCCACAGAAACTGATTATTCCTAAGCAAGGAATTTAGTTGCAAGCAATCTCCTTCACTGACAAAGATGTAGATAGTAGTAAGACTTTTATCTTGGAGTCACTTGAGAAATGTGGTTGAGCTTTAGGTGAGGTTGCAAAAGGTTTTACAACAGACCTGGACTTTGTGCAGGATGTAAGAGGGCAGGAGGACATTGACTTGGTGCATGGAGAGCACCTGAAATTTTCCTTTATTTTATTAATGCTGTGGTGCTTCTGTTCTGGTTTTCCACTGGACCCTTACTCACTGCACTTTCTGGAGTATGTTGTATTTAATTTGTGTGTGTTTTAAACTCAGAGGCAGCTTTTGCATTTTTATTCCACCCAGCTCTGCTAAATCAGATAAAAGTTCCTGTTTGTCTGTAAGTTTAAATTTACAGCCTCCTTTTTTTTTTTTTTTT
>VZUA01006938.1:0-15085 GCA_013401035.1 Horornis vulcanius
AGGGTGATGTATGTGCTTAAAAGAAGCTCTAAAAAAGAAGACTCTTCCATAAATGAGCTTCATTTCTTCCCATCTTTTTCAGGCTTTGCAGATAAACTGGCAAGANGGATGAGAGGAGTGCAAAAGTAAGTCAGTGTTGTCTGTCAGCCTCCAAGGAGGAGTTTCTAAATGATGCAGTAAGCACTGAACTCAATCTGATTACTTTAAACAAAGCAAATGTGTCAGAACAAGAGCAGAAAATATCCCTCAGTGAGGTTCAGAAAATGATGTGAAAATGAAATTGAAGTATGAGAAGTGGTTGGAGGCCCTAAATGTAAGTGTTGTTTGTGTTGACATCATTCCTGCTAATGAAAAAACCCCACCCCAAACAAATAACCCCACAATAAAACAAGTCTCAAAGAAAAAGAGTGATTAATTTTCATCAGTGAAGTTATCAGACCTGCAGATGATAGTATTGCTTCAGGAGACCCACTGGCTAAGAAAACCCCTCCCTGTGTTTTTTACCTTTTATTCTGTTTTGAAGAAAATGCTGTTTGGTTTTTTGTTTGTTTGTTTTTAAATATGAGCTGTGTTTGGCCTGTAAGCATCTTTCAAGTTTACAGAAGACTTCTGATAGCTCCACTGTTTGACCAGGTTGTAATCTTTAGGTGATTCTTCCTTTGAAGTCTGAGTTCCACCTTAACAGGAATGGCTCCGCTTTGAATACTGAGCTGTCAACCAAAAAAAAAAAAAAAAAAAAAAAAGAAAGAAACAGAAATCAGCTCCAAGTGTGTAGGAAAAGACCCCAGATGAAATGGAAGAGACATCCGATGCTGGGTAACCTTGTTCCATGAAACTGCACCAAGAAGAACTGACTGGAATAAACAGTTCTTATTGCATGAAGAAAGGTGTCAAATGAAGAGAAGCCAAGTGTGGAAACGGGCACATCCTCCAGAAATGCTTAGTGTAAAAGTTAACATCTACCTTTACAAAAGTTTAATTTGAATTATGGCTTTGAACATACAAAGTTGATGAGATTCCATATTCAAAAGATCTCCTGAAACAAAGGAGGCAAATAGCATAAATCAGAAAAGGAACATTTGAAAATGGGCAAGGCACCCCCACCCAATTAATACATGAAGAAAGGCAGTAAGTAGTAAATCTTCCATTCTCTTCAGTCATTAATATGACCTCTCAGAGAAAACTGTTAGAATTTGAGCACCCTGCATGGCATTAAAAATTGTGAAGTATTTTAGTATGTTGTTTCAAAGGGCAGAGAGGTAATAGAACAATATGTGAGAATACTTAACATGTTTCCTGGTTTTGTATCTCTTTGAAGGCTCGAAGGTGAAAAGTATAATTTTTAATANGACCAACTTCCTGCAATCATGTGTGGAAAACAGAATAGGAATTTTGCTTTTGCTTAGTCCTACAACCTCAAGAAAATTCCATTTTCTTGCCATCATTTTGGGCTTTAATTTTTCTTTTCCCTCCCTGCACTGCTCTAGCCAACCTGAGCTGGGACCCTTTCATCTGGGGTTTGTGTTTGTTAGTGCATTGATGCAGCAGAATGGGCCCTCATCACTTTGGGGATCTCTAGATATGCTTTTGTTCCTGTAAAAGCATCCCAGCTGTATTGATCCCCCCACCACCCCTTGAATCACTATTAGCAGGTTCTTAAGTCCTGATTTTCCATAAAAATTACTATCAGCCCTGGTGTCATTGAATTTCGTTGTCTTTCTGATTCCATTCTTACAGTCAGATATGCATGTCACATCTTCATGTTTTCTGAGTCAAACAGCCAAGTTTTCATGTTTAGATGGGCTTTTCCTTTTCCTGGTTACAAGTGAACTTCACAAAAATTTAGAGAATCTAAACCTGCCACAAGAATGATTTTTTTCATCTTTTGATTAGCTCTGCCTTTAATAGTTGTGGCAGTGCTAGAACTGCAAACCTGTGTGACATTAACTGAGCTGCAGTCTTTATCTATGAACTATCAAATAAACCTAAGGCAAGTGGAAGGTTGTTTAGTGTTACAACTGAAATATCTTGTTCCATGGTGGTTCCCTCACCCCTGGCACAGTGTGGTGTTTGTTCCAGGCTGTTAAGACACAGAGCCCTTTCTGGCAGAGCCAAGCCTCCTTATGCTTTTTCACCAGTGTGTGCCTTTGGTCTAGTTTTGTCTGGCTGCAGCTCACTCTTTCAGCAGCTAATTTTTATTAATGTTTGCCCTGATTCTTCCTTTCTCCATGTTGGTTGATCCTCCTCACTCTGCTCCCTGCTGGACAATTGTCCAGGTCAGTACAACCCAGTGCTAGAAGTAGCCTCAGTGGGAATCCTTGCTGGCTGTGTAGGGTGGGGGGCACTGGGCAGCCACCATCCTTTGGGGAATGGCTGTCAGTAGAGCTGCCCCTCCATCAGTAGAGCAGAGGAGCAGGGAGCCAGCTGGTTCCTTCCAAGTTCCTCCCAGCAGAGTTACTATAGCAGCACAGCTCGTGAGCATTCTCAGATATGACTTATTTCTCATTCCTGTTGCTCATCTGAATGACTCTGAATGACATTGCTACACTTTCTCATCCATGCTGCAGGGGTATTTTCTGTCACAGTGTTCTGGCATTTTGCCTTTTTCAGTAGGGGTGAGGAGCCATTTCTGCTGCCATTAGCCATTCTGAGCTGTGTGCCAAAAGCCATTCTGTGAGGAGCCCAGTCCTAGTCTAAAGGTTGTAGCTATGCCAATAACCAACCCAGCAACATGTTTTCAGACCAGGTAGAACATGAGACATTGCTATACTGGATTTTCAAATCTATTGCTGTCTTAAATCTTCCATGGTATTGATTCCCTATAGAATAGATATCCTTTTGCACTGGTGAATTAAAGTAATGCTGTCTGTGAAAGCGTGGCCTTCTCAGAGTCTGACAAAAACCTTCAGTAATCTCAATGGATTCAGGCTTTCACCCTGTTTTTACTTTGGAATCATATTAGAATAATCATCCACAAAACACGTATTTTGTAATCCTGTATTGTACTGCTGCAATTCCAGTTGTGACAGTCTCTGCCAGCATGAGAAAGAGCCCTTCAGAGGTCCCAGCTGGGATTCCTGGCCTCTGTGGGGTGACACCAGCCACACCTTCGGCAGCACAGCAGAGGGAGCTGTTAGGCGTTTTTTAAAGAGTATGGAAACAGAACCAGCAGGGAGCCATGCAGTGTTTATTGTGGTCTGTCATGAAATCATAGAGAGCTCTACTGCTCTGCCCTGACCCTCCAGAAGTCTCAGAGCCCGGGCCAAGAAGCTGTCTTAAGGCTATAGATAATGTGTCAACATAAGAATTTCAAACAAAACAAAGCTAAAGATGCAACCAGTGGAGAATGTGCAGTGGTGTAGTGCGTAGTGGCTTGCAACTGATGAGCTCAGAAGGGCCTGATGTCCCTGTCTTTTTAAAAACCTTACCAGTAGTATCCCATTTGAGCAGGTGTTGCATGGCAACAAACACGAGAAACACCATATTTTATAGCTTTAAGATTTCTTATCTTTCCTCAACAGCACTATTAAAATTATATTGTTGGCTTCTAAAACAACACAGTCAAGCAGAACTTGCACAGTTCTGTTTTCTTTTGGAACGCTGGTTTTGATTGTTTGAAGCCAAACTGTTTAGTGGAGAAGCTGCCAACTGCTCAGCCTAAACCCCATCAATTTCCCTGCATGGAGTGTCATGGCTGTGCAGGGCTCTCTCTCTGATTATTCCTGCAAGCTCTGTTTACTCAGAGCTCATGACTGTGGCTTTAGGAGGCATCTTCCTGAAGTAGTAATTGCAAACTCACATTTTTGAAAACACATTTGAACATAGACGTGGTTCAGGGTGTCAGGTCAGTGCTTTATGGGCCAGCAGAGACATTGCAGTTTGCATTTTAATGGAAGACTCTGCTATTTTGTTCAATTGTAGTGTACACTAGTCTGGTTCCCCACTTCAATTTCTGATGGACTTCACTTTGTTGTGAAGTCAAAGGGGTTTTGTCATCTTGTTAAGCTTTACTTCTGAGAAAAAAATAAAAGGAAAGAAATGTGAAAATCTATATGGAAATCACATGAAAGGCCAGTCTGATGAAGATATTTGTTTTGTCAAGAAACATCTGGCTTCAGCACAGTCATCTCTTATGGCATGTTCTGAGTAAGTGAACATTGTATGAACACTCCTGCTGTTCCCTTCTGCCCACTCTTAGACCTTCTCTGTCTCAAACCAAGGAGCATTTTTGTGCCTGCTTGCCAGCATTCAAACTGGTTTTGTAGATTATGTGTTAGAGAATAATCAAGCACACATGGAACATGAAAAGCCTAATAGAATCCTAAACTAGAATCATTGAATGGTTTGGGTTGGAAGGGTTCTTTAAAGGCCATTTAGTCTGATGATCCTGAAATGAGCAGGGACACCTTCAGCCAGGTCAGATGGCTAAGGGCTTCACTCGGCCTGGCCCTGAATGTTTCCAGAATGGGGCATCTGGCACCTCTCTGTGTGTTCCAATGTTCCATACTCATTGTAAAACTTTCCTTATACTTAGTCTGAATCCTCCTCTTTTAATTTAAAACCATTATCCTTTTCCTGTTGCAACAGACCCTGCTAAAAAATTGTTCCCTCATCTTTCTTTATAAGGCCCCTGAAATCTGCAAGGAAGTCTCCCCAGAGCCTTTTCTCTTCTGCAGGCTGAACAGCCCCAACTCTCTCAGCCTGTTCTCAGAGCAGAGGTGCTCCAGTCCTCTGATCATATTTGTGGCCTCTTCTGGAACTGCTCTAACAGGTCCATGTATTTCCTGTGCTGAGGAGCCCAGAACTGGATGCTGCAGGGTGAGGTCTCATGAAAGCAGAGAAAAAGGGAAGAATCACCTTCCTTGCGCTTCTAGGCAGTGAAGTTAGGAATCTATTACAGGCTGCTCAGCATTTACTGCATTTTCATGAATGCAGAGTAAAGGCACAGAACCTATAGTTCTGTGTTGGTGAAACAGAAAGGATAACTGCTCAGGGTTTATGTTTCCTGATATGTGCAGCTGGTTGGGTGAAATCTGCCACTGTATGGAGGCCCCTGATTTGAAGTATCAATATGTTGACCTGTAAGAAATTATTTTACAATTCACTGCACTCCTTTCCCTGCTTTAATTGTGCACTGAAACACCTGCAAACACACTGACCTTATGTAATCCTAGGGGAGCTACAGGCTCAGATCCATCATGGTACTCCATTGCACTTACAGTATGGTTGTGTCTTATTTAAACTCCAGTTCCTAGGTAAAGTTCACACTGTACTGCCAAATTGCCTGCTTGGGAGGAAGCATAGCCAGGAGACAACCTGAGAGCATGATATTGTGGAGTGTTTCACAGTACTGGGTGAGGACAGGAGAACAAGTGTTGAGTGTGATCCCTGTGTTGGTCTGATATGCAGGTGACTTCATCTGCCTTTCTTGAACCACCCTGATTTGCATTCCTGCTATGAGCAATCAGAATGAAACTGGAACTCTCTCAGCTTCTCAGTGGGAGTCTGGCCAGGATCTCTTCAGACAGCGATGACTTCATCTGCTGTGTCAGCAGCTCTTTCTGCTTTGAGGATGCATTCCACACTCTGTCTTGTGCCTTTGTCAGGTGATGCAGGATTTTTCAGCCACTTACTGGATTGAAATATCCAACAGGTTTTTTTTATGTTATGTGATTTTGTCATTGTTGGTTTTGTTTTGATTTTTTTTAACCTTTTGGCAAAAAAAGAAAAAAGCTTCAAAAATTTGCCAGAGACAAGGTACAGAGTATCCCATATCTGATGTGTAGAACTGGGACTGCCTGGACAGTGAAAGTTTGATTCTGAGCTCAGTGAAGTGGGTTGTCTTTAAAGACATGGTATCACCAGTCAGCAGTGCCTTGATCTCTACAAGGGAGAAGCTCCTGGTACCAGCAAGTTGGAATTATTACAGCAGCATTTTCAGAAAATTTTAATACCCACAGCAGCTCCAGCACTGCACAAAGGACCCCTTTTATCTGAACAATCTGGTAGCAAAACATCCAAACATCTTTTAGATGTGTCCCCTCATCTTTGGGGCAGATTGTGAAACCACAATGAAGTCCCAGGCTAAAATGTTGTTCAACAAATGTCTGGTGCTCATCTGAAGACAAAAGCCACACTCAGTGTGGATACAGCTGGGTCAGGGCAGGATTTCTGGCACCCCTTTTATACTAGGACTGTAGCTGTGCCCTCCTGCTCCAGGCCTTGTAAGGAAGAAGGTTCCTTCTTTGCTCTCTGGTTTCAGCTCTGATCAGTCTCATGCTCTGAGTGTAGGAAGAGATAGAACCCAGAATTTGTACCTGGTTAAAATTCTTGGTTAAAATTCTGTTCTTCCTGTCCACCCCTCCTAGAAATACTGTGATTTGCACTGATTTTTCTTTATTCACTAGGCATGTCAGATACAGTAATTTTAATTTCTGATACCTCTGTACATGCCTTGATTTCTGTCATGTTGTCCTGAAATCAATCTGGGATTCTTCTCATTAATCTACCAGGAATCCCTGTCAAAGTTTTATATGCTCTGTGCCACTTGTCAGCAGACAAGTCTGAAGATATGAGTGTGGACCAGGGAGGTTCAGAAGGACATTTGCTGCTGATAATGTTGACAATGGTAGAAAACAAACTCAGAAGTTGCAATAGGATTTTTATGTCGATGTAATCCTGCTATTCTGGTCCCAGCTACAGAATTACTGAGCATTTTCTAGCTAACTTCAAAGAATATATATGTGTATGTATTCCTATATATATATATACACACACACATTAAAGGAAGTATAAAATCAATAAAAATTTGCCTGCAACAGAACTTACGTAATTTGTGACTGTGCCCTTAAGCATAGCCTCAACATATTTTGACTTCTTGATATGAATACTGACTTAGAGAAAAAACAGAGAAAAGGTAATGTGATTTTGAGAAAATTATTGATATGTTGCACTATTTATGCCAAATTTCACCTTGGCATGGTCCTGACATCATGTGATGTTAAACTTCAAAGAAGACAGGAGGTCTTGCCCTCTGTAGGAAGGTGAAGGTGAAGGGAGAACGGGAAAATGGGAAAATGAATACATCTTTATTTCTACCTGATGAGGGAATTCTTTTTCAAAATAGACTTTTCCACATTTATTGATTTCCTGTATATAAAATATGTTTGGAAATTTGCCTAAATGCAAAATCTTTTTCAGCTAGATTTATTTTTCCGATCAAAACACTTCTCTTTTTATTTGATAGTTTGAAGTGTGAGGATTCCTCAGTGAATTCAGTAAAGCTGGAATTTCCCTTGAATTCCTTAAATCTGAAGAAATAAATGGTGAAATCCTAGAAATAAAACTCCTGGAAAATATACATATCTCTGACCAGACCTGAGACTCTTCAGCAAATACATGGAAACAAAATAAATCCCCAGTACATTAATAAATACCTGAATACTAAAATTATTAATTAAATACCACATTTGAAATTAATCTTGACAGGCAAAGCACTATCTCTCTGTGTCAGTGTTTGAGGTGGTCCAACTTCTGTAGTAATTAATAAACTTTGAGGAAAAATCCTTGTGTTTTGGAAGTTCAGGAAAGTCTTGGTTTAGTTTTGCTGCAAAGTTCTGTGTTTAATACTTTGCACATGGAGCAAGCAGAAATTTTTTTCTGGAAAGATCCTGCCTGCATCTGTTCCCATTGTGCTCCATCTACTCCCCAGAGTCAAATGTAGTGTCTTAAGGCACAGCTGTTGGCTGATGGGGCTCAGAGGTTTTCTGTGCATAGATGTGCAATCTACTACAAGTAATTACTCCTGAAGTAGCAGTAGTAGTAATAGCAGTAGTTAGTGTTTGATTCAGATCTTGGCTGGGGTTTGCACGCAGCATCCCAGGTGCTGAGCCTGCAGGCCTGCCCCAGTGCCTGTGTGTGTGGTTCAGGCAGTTGCACCCCAAGTGCTGCCATGGAATAAGCTGGCACGTCCAAAGTGTGAAGGAGTTGTTAACACAACAAGAGCGCAGGCAAAACAGTTCATGTCAACAGCTGAGCTGATGAGACTTGATTTTCTTGAGATTTATGACCTGCATGGGAGGACTATACACTGCATGGGATGTGGCTGATATCTAATAGCAGGCTAAGATTCCTTTCACAGTCTTTTTCTCTCCAGAATGCTAAACCTCTCTCTCTCTCATTGCAGCTGGGTTTGGTGTAACTTCAAGAAATTAACATCATTTGGATCCAACCTTATTGTCAAATTGTAAACTAAACAATAAGTTCAGCACTTACTAGTGGAGAGACAGGTAGACAATTATATCTAGAATATGATCACAGGAAGCTCAGGTTTTTTAGAACATCATTTGTGCTTTGAATGAACCAGAACTCCTTGATGCAGGAAAATTTTCAGTGGAGCCTGTCTTGGATGTCATTATGAAAGAACATGATGCTGAAATTCATAAACTCAAACAGGAGAAAGAAAAGAGCCCCATTCGTTACTGGCTGTAGCTGTTATTTCCACAAAGCAATTTTTACTCCTGGTTGTATGTTGCATTATTACAAAGAGCACGATTACACGGAAGGTGATTTGAGATTTAAACTCGCTTTTCTGAATGGCTTTCAATAGGTGTAATGTAAGACACTTTTCTGCCGTGGAAATGGATGTTTACTTCTGGTTTATGTTTTTGCACTGCACTGAACTGTGGCAGTCAGTTTAAGGATATTACATTTATGGAAGTAGCTTAGTAGTACATTTCAAGTATACATTTTACATCATGTCTCTTAGGACTTGGGAAAATATATATCCATGTAGATAAAAACCTTTATGCCATTCGCAGCAAGTGAAAATCTGATTTTGCTTATAAAATCTTTTTCAAGGCAGAAAATACTTGCAAGTGAACAATTTTTTATGGCAGACCCCAAAGGCATTATGCTAACTTGGCAATGCAACTCTGAAATGACCAAATCTTTTGATTTGAGAGTATTTGTTTTCCACCTATCATCCAAACAAATAGTAATAATAAAAGATTGAAGTGATGAGTTTGCTGGTTTTCTTTTTCTTCCTTTTTCTTTTTTTTTTTTTTTTTTTTTTTTTAAGGAATGGGATTGTGTACATTCCTGGTGTGCCTCTAGAAGTCCCACAAAAACAGAAGAATGAAATTCCTAATCTTCACCAAGGCCATGCATGTTCTATGCAAGGTAATTCAGTTCTAGGGGGTAGAAAATATGAGATCCTTCTGGTATAGTTTTCTTTTTTTTTTTTTCTGTGGTGTTTTCTTAGATACTTTATGTTGTTAAAAGAAGGTTTCTGCAATAGTAGCACTAACTGGGTATTTCAGTCTGTTAGTATTTGTTTTAAGCTGTGTGCTGACCCTGCTTCCTGTGAGTGACAATCTTATTCATAGGGTTTTAATTCCAGTCTAATCCTAACACATACCTGAGAAGCTCTTTGGCTGAAAAATGCTCTCCCCTTTTCAGGTCTGATTGTTTTTTTTCTTACTTGCATCTTTTAATTTTCAATTAAGAATTCTTTAGTGAATAAGGACTTGGACTAAAGCCAGTTTAAAGCCATTGAAAGTCTTTTCATTGACTGCAATGGACTCTGGATCTGACAGTAAGCATATTAAGAAATACTTATTAGTGGGTTGCGTGTTTAGCACAATCACCTAACACAGTGAAACCAGTGGCCACCCAGTCCAAATGAGACTTAAATCTGCTTTATTAACTGAAGGGAAATTCAGCTGCTTGCAGGAAATATTTTTTATCCTCAAACAGCAAAGGCTTTTCTTGTTAATATTGATGAAGCCTGGTACCTACCAAAACATCATCCTGACAGTTTCATTACCTTGGCACAACAGAATCTTTCTCTCCAAGTCCCCATGCCAGGAATGTTTCTATTGAAAAGAGACACTTGTGCCTGCATCAAAACATTCCTGTAATACCTTGGTGGGTAATGCTTAAATTACTGCTATCATGAGATGGAACCTGTTAAACTTCTTCAAAATCAAACAGTAAAATACAATAACAGGTTTAGCTGTTTAGGGAAAAGATACATTAATCTACAATATGATGGAACCTTTTATCTGTAGGTTTTGGGAAAGGACAAATGTATATAGGAGAAAAAGGTTTTCAAGCCTTCCACCCTGTCTTTTAGCTCTTCAGCTGCCTCTAGGCTCAGTGAGGAGTGTGTTATCCTGCACAGGGCTCGCTAGATGGCAGGACAAGATAATCTTCGGGAGCAGCGAATTTCTAGGGACTGACACAAAAAACGAGTTATGGTGAAATTGAACAAATGGAAATAAAAGGACGAGAAACTGAACAAGAGACAGAAATTTTGTTTCTCTGTGATTAAAAAATTTTGAAAAATAAGAAATTTAGATTCTTAAATTGACATTCCAACAAGTACAATATGATAATGGCTAAATTGCACATGGAATTGTGGAAAAGTGGAATCTTTATTTCTGAGAGACAATGGAGCACATTATAAAGCAAATAGCTTGACAGTAATTTCTCCTTGTCTGTTTTTAGTAAAGACCCATGTGTTCGAATAAGAACTTTCTTCATTGTCTCTAGGAGCTTCTCTTTCAGATATGTCACTGTATTCATAACCTTGTGGCTCTGTTGCAAGAAAATGGATCATGAGAAGGAGAGAGGGAAATGGCCCTTGGGGTCATATTTTTATCTCAGTAACACTGGTGTTAATCCAAAGTAAGAGTGAGCAGAATCTACCCCATTATGTAGTACAGTTCATTCCCTTGTCAGTAGAGGATCAATTCCTGGAGTGAATTTTCAAGCTATTTGTCTGGCATAGCTGAGATGTCATTGAACAACTCATTTTCTGGCACTTCCTCTGGAATAGTGGGCACCAGACAAAGAGAATGTCTGTGACTTCACTCCAGAAGAAAGAACCAGCAAAATGTGCTTTCTACAAACCTTTTTTTTTACCTCTCAGTGTGTGAACACGCCATTGCATCTGTATTCCACTTTTCACCTTGTTATCAGAACTGCTGAGAGAGCTCAACTAACTAAACAGCAAACAGCTTACCTGTATCAGTATTGCAAAATATAGCAGAGCACACCACTTCACCCTCAGATGATGGTATTAGACTGAGCATCTTTTGAAATGGAAACATTTACTGGTTCACAAGATTTCCACGGAAATCACAGAATTGTAAAATGGTTTGGGTTGGAAGGGATCTTAAAGATCATCTTGTTCCAACCTCCTTTTCACTTGCAGCATCACCTTCCACCATCTCAGGTTGCTCCAAGCCCTGTCCAGCCTGGCATTGGACACTTTCAGGGATGGGGCAGCCACAGCTTCTCTGGGCAGCCTGTGCCAGTGCCTCACCACCCTCACAGGGAAGGATTTCTTCCTTATATCTGATCTAAACCTATTCTCTGTCAGTGTGGATCAATTCTCTCTTATCCTGTCACTACATCCCCTTGTCAGAAGTCCTCTCCTTTCTCTTGTAGAACCATTTGAGTACTGGCAGCTGCTCTAAGCCTTCCTGGAGCCCTCTCTTCTCCAGGCTGAACAATGCCATCTGTCTCAGCCTGTCTCCAGTGCAGAGGTGCCCCAGCTCTCTGATGTATCTCCGTGGACTCCTCTGGATCTGCTCCAACAGGTCAGTAGTCCTTCATGTGCTGGGATGCAGCACTGCAGGCAGGGTCTCACAAGGGAAGAGCAGAGGGGGAGAATCCCCTCCCTTGCCCTGCTGGCTATACTCCTTGTGATACAGCCCAGGACACGGCTGGGTTTCTGGGATAATTCTGGAATTTCTTGGTCAAAGTAAGACCAAGTGTTTATAATACACTGGAGGCTTAGTCACTGAAGTTCTGAATGCAGTGGAATAAAAATTGTGAAAATTTGGCAGTAAGTTGTCTTGTAACTACCAAACAGTAAAAGTTTTAAAAGTTCATTTGTTTGGATATTTCTGATCTGATAAATTAATTATTTTAATTTGATTAATTAGTTGTTTACTACTACTTCTACTACTACTAATCCAGAAACCCAGTTAATAGCTGTTAAAAGCTGTTATTTTTATTGCTACACATCTACATGGGCTTCAATGTGCTTGGAAACATAGCTCTGAACTGAGCTGCACTTTTAGAAAGGCTCTCAGTGTTCAAATTGTCCAGTACTCTGAAATGTAAACTCATGCATACAGTGACAACAGGAAATTGAAGATAAAGTAACAAATGAAGATCAAAAATAGATGAAAATGTTTTTGTCATCTTTCTCCTGTAAGTTTTGTCTGCTGCCATATCTGTCAGGGTCTTTGAGTGACAAGACTAATCTGGTTCCAGCTCTGCCCTATCTGGGACCAGTGTTAAGATCTATGGGAAAATAGTTACCTTTGAAACTTCCAAACCTTTTCTATATTTGGTTTAAATCAACTAGCAAACTCAAAGAGTATTTGAGGGAAGAGAGAGCACAACCACACCAGTTCTATTCTGTATATTTTCTATTAAGAAGTTAGGCTAAAAACCCTAGCAAATTGATTAAAACCAGTTAAAGAATGTGGCCAAAAAAAACCCCAGTTCACTGTCATTAGAGAATTTGAAATTGTAGTCCTTTTCACTTGCTCTATTTATCCAGCTTATTTCCTAACAGAACTTCTTATACCCTAGAGACTAACAAAAAGTTGCCTCTGCTGGGATTCATTTGGCAACATGATCAAGCAGGAACGTGGAATATCTGGTTCCAGCTCCCCTGGCTATGAGGAAGTCCCTTAGCTCATTTGTTCCATTTGTAAAATGGTGATAATGGTTGTGATGTTTATAAATATTTTATTTATTACATGTCCTTTATAAATACCAGATATTATTGTACAGTTTGTAGGATGGAACTCCATCCAGCTGTATCTGTATTTTTTGAGAAGTTAAGAAACACGAGTGGATGGGGGCACTGAGAAAATCTGAACCTCCTTCTAACGTTTCTGTGCATGATTTTATGATTTGATAGGGGTGTGGAGTGGTGGGGGGGAAGCCTAAAAGGGAGAGCAAAACTGGTAACTGCAGATAGCTGGCCACCTGGGGTTTTACAGGCTCTGATTCTCTTGTTCTGGAATCTACTGCCTTTTTTTGTCTTAAAGTTCCAGAAGCCACAGTCCATCATGGATGTCCAAGACCTCCTCTACTTGAAGTAATATAAAAGAAAGGATCCATGCTGCTGAAATGGCTTTCTTTGTGTGGTGTATGTTGCAGTTGCTCACAGCTGGGTGATAGATTTGCTGTTTCCCCACCAGTCTGAGGCTCCCTGAGACACACTGGGCCCCAGGTGGGGGACCAAGTGGGACACTAACTCTTTCCATCTTTGCAACCATTCAGTAATTTCTGATGCCCTTTTTGTTCACGCTCCAGGAGGTCACATGGCTGGAAAGAGAGAGTTTGTCTCACAGCTCTATTTAGACCTAAGCCTGGTTAGTAGAAACAGCATTCCTCACAGTTGCAGGATAATGTAACATCATAAATAGAGCTATCAAGAATGTCAGGCAGCCTTTGTGGTTGTCAGAGCAGTGATGTTAAAAGAAAAGGGTTTTTTTTTCTGTCTTATTTTTTCCTAAATAGCTTTCCTCAAACTGTCAGGAGAGCACCTGGTGAAATGAAGCTTTGCTTTTGCTGTGTAGCTTTTGTTCTTAGAGATGGTTTAAGTAATAAATATGATGAAATAATTACATAGAAAAATAACAACTTCATTTCCATCAGAACACTAAGGGGTGGTTGTGATTCTTCAAAATGCCTTGAATACTTGAGGAAATAATTACAGCTGGGATACAGCTGAAATACTCCACACAGTATCCCAGTGTCTGTGGATAGCAGAGGATGTGTAGTACCTGAAAAAGCAGGGGGAGTGAAGGTTAGATGCTCATGCTAATTATTCTGGAGATGGTTGATTGGGAATGAATCACCTCTCATCTCATTAGCATTCAGCAGCATAACTGCTGGATGAAAAGGAAACAAACACTTGGGATTGCAAGGAGGGGTGAAAGAGGCTGGTTCCTCTGTTCATGGTGGTTTTACAAGGAATTCACTGGAGCTTGGAATGATTTATGCGTGCTGAGGACCTGGCCTTAAGGAACCAGCTGGAACAAAAGTTAGATCTTAAGGGGGCTGTGAGGTGTCCCTGGAATCTCAGCAAAAGCAGGCAGTGGGTTTCTGGCTGCCAGGGGTCTTCCCACATCTGTATCTGATTTATCAATAAATAGATCATTCGGTTGCTTTCGACAAAAGTGAGGGAAGAGGATGGTTAAGACTTACAGCATTTGCTTTACTGGCCTTACTGTTAATTCCTCAATCCCAGCACCTCAGCTGCTTGTTCTCAATTCTCCCCACAGGAGGTGGTTGTGGCTAAAGAATCAGCAAGGGTAGTAACAAGGTGCTTGCTATTATTGCTAATTGCTGCTGTTTGGTGCCTTATTATCTCTAACTGCTGGCTTTGCATTTAATGAGGATGATTCTCACACACCTTACCCTTTAATGCCACCTTCTTCCTGCTGGCCACAGGATATTAAGGGACCACTAAGATGGGGAATTTCAAGAGCTGTGTTGGAACTGCTGTGGTACCTCTGGAATAAAGGTAAAGGAAATAGTAGAATAAGTTTGTTTCTCTCCTGCTGGTAAGCAGGTTCCCAACATTGATACCTCTTTTCTGTTGTATGTTTATAAAGGCAAAAAAAAAAAGGGTCTTGGTGGCTTTTGAATACTGATGAATGAACCTCTCACTGTGACCCCCTACTCTAGGGCACAGTCTGGTATTACTCAAACCAGAAGCAAAAAAATTTCAACTGTTTCTTTTTTAATACTGTTAAATGCTATTTAGCTGTTCTTAATAGGCTAAAAGCTAGGACAGAGCATTTATGGATAGTGTATGTTTCTGTTGACATAAGGTACAGAAATGGTCAAAGTCTGGTTTACAGCACAGAAGGCTGTAGTAAAGCATGAAGAAGTATGGCAGGCCTCATCCACTGCCTTAGGAGAGCTGTGTCTATAAAATGTTGGTGATTAAGGTTTTGCTAGCAAAGTATGGAGTGCTTATTTACTAGAGTAAGAAAATGTTTTTTTAGGAATGTTTTCATGCTGAGAAAAGAGGTATAATATATGT
>VZUA01006940.1:6362-22369 GCA_013401035.1 Horornis vulcanius
CCCAGCTGGCAATCCACATCCATGCAGGCAGTGTGCAGACACTGTAATTGCTCTGTCATGCTTGTTTGTCCTGGCTTTTCAGAAGCAAGCAGAATCTAACATATCTCAAAGACCAGGTCCTCTGATTTATAAAGAGCACCTGTCCGGTGCCACTATTCTTTAATTTAAAAAGCCATTTAGTATCTGATCACAACAAATGGATCAATATTTTTAAGGTGCTGCTGAGTAACAACAGAAAACTCCAAAACAACTTGAAATACAGACAGATCACTGTTCTCAGGAAATCAGAGAGTTTCCTGAAGTTTATTTAATTCAGCAATTTTGGAGCAGTATTCCTGGTCATGCCGGTGTTGGGTGCATGTGCACATAAAGTGCATTCCTCTGATTTGTTTCTGACCTTGGCTATGCCAGGGTCAATCCAAGTTTGTCCATTGCTGGCCAGGAGGGGCTTCAAACTGATGCTGTGATTACAAGAGTTTCCTCTGAGAACCTTGTCATCACGTAAGCAGCACACAGCAAAACAAAGCACATCAGCTTTCTGGAGTGCATTTGTCATCCTTTCTTGTGACACCCTAGTTTTGAGCATGAGCTGAGCCCTCATCATGGATGTAGTTGACTCTGCAGTCTATTCAGATGGACATATACTTGCTTTTGTTACCATTATCTGCAGGTTAACAACAGCTGACCCTTGGCATTTTCCCTTGTGCACAAAGGACTTTCAGCTCCTGTGGTCTGAGACTGTGACACAAAGGTTTGTTGCTAAATGGTAAGCAAGCCTGTCACAAGGCTCTCAGTGCCCAAGAGAGCACATCACTCCTTCTCCTTCCTCTCCCACTGCAGTGGTTTATGATTAGCACAGTCCAACTAATAAAGTGGTGCCAGTCAGGCTTCTGGAAACTAATTATGGGTTGGACCACACAACTAACTGCCCTTCCTTCACTCAGTCTGAGGTAAAATTCACTCACCCCACACCATCCCTCATTTCAGCAGACCAACACAAAAGTCATGCATTTGGCATCTCAGCAGGATGTCAGAAAGTGAGGGAGGTGGAAAGAAATCAAAACCTTTTCACTGTGTCTAGAGTCACAACAGCAAGGGCTGTCACCCAAGACATCATGGGAGGGAGGGCTGATGACCTCTAGGTGCCTCTCACAGTCTGGTGTAAGACTTCCTTCAGGATTGTCATTTAACCCATGGAATGTCTTCTCCCATCCTAGGAAATGGTCATGACTCAATTCTGACCCACAGGTAAGGGAACACACTGGCTAGTGGAAGAATCAACCAACCCCTTGCCCAGTTTATCTCTTTCCCAAGGTTTAGACAGCAGCTGAGCAGGATGGTTGAATCTGATGGTGTTTTTTGGTGTCTCTGATCTTCCTACTTCCCTCTTTACTTACTTGCCAGGTGTAAGACACTGTAAGGGGAGGCACGGGGAAGTAATTGAAGTGCTGAGCTCCCACAGTAAAAAGGGCCATGCCCATAACTCAGGCAGAGAACTTCCAAACCTCTCACATCTAAGGAGCACCCCTGAGCCTATTTATTTTCTCCTCACACCATCCCCTTCTGCCTGAAATCTTGAGTTGCCACCTGGGAAAGACTTCCTGAGAAAAGACCTTCTGGGCCACTGGGAAGCACCTGGGGAGAGTGAGGCTGCCAAATGGCATTGTTCATGAAAATTGTCCTGACATTTAATTCCTCTTCCTGACACAGACTTGACATGCATGCAGTGTTGAACCATCGCAAACCGCCGGCCCGACCTGATACATGCAGAAAGGTGGATGTCCCTGCTCATCCCTGAACCTGGAAGGACCCAAGGTCTCCTTTGCTTTGGAAAAGCTGCTTAATCCTGTTTGTTTTGTGTGAAACTCCTTACCAATGAAAAGGCCTATGAATTAACATAAAGAAATCAAAGGCTGAAATGTCTCATATCTCAGGTACCCATAATTCAAGCTGGCATGTGTACTTAATGGTTTTTGAATGTATCAGAAAAGGAAAAGCCACAGGGCTGATATCATTAAAGACAATAAATCCATCCTAGGAAAGACAACAAATTTAATCTGGTTCCAACATTTCTGATTAGCTTCTCTCCTTATGAACACTTAGATTATTGGAATCTTGCCCTTTTACTTACTGATTATTTAATGCAATTAGTACTAATTTCAACTTTGCCATTGAGAGCATCTTTTCATTTGCTTTTACAAGCAGAAAGCTGATGTCTGCTCTAATCAAAAGATGCACTCCAGGCATGTGAAATACAGTACCACAATGTGCATTACAAGGATCAATGATAAATTACATGAACTCCTTATTCCCAGGAGGGACTTATAACCAAGGTAAAAGGAACAAATGGGTATAGCAAGAGATAGTTTGTTTTCTCTTGCTGATTTATGCAAAAGGTCTGTTCCAGCACTCACTTAAAAGAAAAAGTTAAGGAAAGAATACAGTGTCACATGAATTCATATAGAGAAAAGCTGTGCTGCATGTAGAAGGGATGCTAACAATGCTGTTTTCATCATTTGGTTCAGTTAGTTGCTTCTACCATAAACAAAAACAAAAACAAANGACCAATAATCACAATGCTTGGAGAAAAAGGAAAAAGAAGACATGCAGAAAAAAAAAAGTATAAAATATGCTTTGAAAGCAAAGAAAAAGAATGGATTCAAAGTTACTGTAGCAAACTTCTGTCTCATCATGACATTTTTAACTTCCTTGTCTCATCTTTAAGACTTTTTCATTATCATTCCAATCAAGTTGCAAGAGCAAAGATTCATCATCACCTGGAGAATCATTGCCTGATTTCCTCCCCTTGTCATTGCTGTTCTCAGCAGGGCTTGAACAAGAGCACTGGTATCTTTGGTTAAGACCTCTACAGCCTTTATTCCCACCATGGACGCCCAGAAGAAATCCAACCTCTCCCTCAGCTGCCTGGCACATGTAGGCAGTGCTTCAGGGCAGTCCTGGATGTTGGATGCATCTACCTGGACTGCAGCAAACAGGCAGGTCAGCCAACACACAGTGACCACAAATGCAGCAGGTATCAACACCTTGCAGAGATCACCCCTACTTGTAACTTTGACCGGGGAACATCAAAAATCCAGTTTTTATTAGGCTCAACAGAACTGTCACATGTGGTAGGGAAAATTAGTGTATGACTTCTGTTCCATCTCTCCTTGAGTCTTCATGTGCCTTTCTGAGCCAACCTGTATTTCTGCAGTGTACCTCATCGTTTTCTAAATACTGGACTGGACGCTCACCTAGGAAGCCATTCCTGGCTCCCTGCCATCATTTTGCAGTAATGAAGCCTTGCATAGGAAGTTGCCTCAGCCCCAGGCTGAGGTCTCTCCTGGAGTAAATTCTGCCTTGTCTCTTAGATGGCATCAATCATTCATAGCCTTGTCCTGCTCAGAGCATCTGCTTCCCATTCTCTTCCTTAGTTTCCTCCTGATTAATTGATGAAATTGTTAAGTGTGGTTGCCTCGGAAACTGCCATTTCCTTCACCATTTTTTGCCCCCTTTATGGAAGAAAGCAGGAAATCTTCACAGGAACCCTGAAGGGACAGAAAGGTTGAATAGGACCCACCCTTCACCAGGACAACACAGGCTAAGACACCAAAATAAATCCTGGCTGTTCCCAGGCTGCCATGGTGTCTAAGGGCAGAGAGCACAAGAAAGGGAAGAACCACATGCTTTTCCTGTCTTACCCAACATCCAAGTGACAAATACGCCATTCTCTGGGCAGTTTTCCCTCAGACAACATCTACAACAGCTCTCAAACTCCTACCCTTGGCATCATCAAACTCCTACCATATGGGTAGTGTGAATGCTGGTGCAAGTGCAAGTGCAAGTGGGCAACATTGCACAACCACTGCCTGCCCTCTTCCACTCACACTGGTCAGCACCTGAAGTCCCCAGCTGCAAGAGCTGAGTGCTCCAGGGCAGCTTGCATGTGATCAGCCCCTGAAACAGGGAAAGGCACCACCAGGAGAGATGCAGCTGATGTGAGCACAACAGCATGGCAACTCCTCTGGGAGCTCATGGCAATGCTGCCTCTTCCAAACAAACCCCAGAACCAGAACAGTGACAGTTTGCAAAGAGGAGCTGGGGACAGAAACAAGGGTGATATTAAAGGCCACCTCCACCTGCAAAGCTAGGAAAAAAGCCCTGGAGAGCCTGAGTCTCAGGTCTGTGGTGTTTTCTCCCTCTCCAGCACTCACTGCAAGGTGAGGTTGATGCTTACTGCAAGGTTCAGGCTGCACCAAGGGGACTCTGCAGCGTGAGACAAATTCTGTCTCCCAGGGTTGTCAGGGGACCTGCTCCATCCAAACTTTGCAAAGGCACCAGACATGCCTGCCCTGTGCTGAAGAATGAGCATGGAGCTTAAGGATGTGGGGAGATAAAAGACAACTTGGGGACTCTATGATAAAACTTGATTTATGGGCAAGGTTCACTACAAGAGAGCAATTGAGACAAAACACGAAGATGTTTTGAAGACAATGAAGACAACTGTCTCATGGTAGACCTTCATAACTCCTGAGAAGCCTGGTGAACCAAAGTACTTTCTCTGGATGCATTCTGGCCTCACTCCCACATGGGACAGGAACCAGTGCCAGGAAGACCCCAGAGCAGTTGCAAGCTGGGGAGCCTCTCTCCTTTAACACAAAAGGGAGGAGCTTTCACTCTGTCCATCTCAGTGCTACAATTCAAAGCTATTAGTGCCAGTGCTTTTCTGCCATCCTTCCTTTTCAGAAGTGTTTTCTGATCACTGACAAGGGCTCGTGACATGTTTTATTAGGCTGACTCGCTCTCCTTTTATTTGGCTGAAAGAAAGAGCAAACAACATTCTGGAAGCCTAGAAATGCTTATGGTCCCACTAGCTTTCACTCACAGAAGCAGAATAATCATAAAAATGGGGCTTACTTTCTCCTTGACGTTAAAAAGTAAGTGCTACAACCACTGGAGGCTGATGAGAGACCATACAAGATAGCAAAATCATTGAATTTTGGTATTGGTCCACAGAGAGGTTGCAAATCACAGAATGGGTCAGGTTAGAAGGGACCACAGCCGGTCATCTGGTCCAGCCTCCCTGCTCAGGCAGGGTCATCCTAGAGCACACTGCACAGGATTGTGTCCAGAGGGTTCTCCAGCAAGGAAGATTCCACAAACACTCTTGGGCAATGTTTCACCTGCACAGGAAAGAATTTCTTCCTCATGTTTCAGTGGAAATTCCTGTGCATCACTTTCTGCCTGTTGCCTCTTGTCCTATGGCTCAGCACCACTGAGAAGAGCCTGGCTCCATCCTCTTGGATGTCCCTCATCAACTTTTCTTTCTCAAGGAGGCACTCCTTCAACCACAGGAGATCTCTAGATGAGTCTCAGAAGGCACAAGCACTGATAAGTCACTTGCCATGGCTATGTATGGGAGGTGGCTCTGTACCAGGGGCAAAATCAACTATTACAATTCTCAGGAGCAGCTCAAATCCGTGGAGAGGGACCTTGCTCTCCTTTCAAGGGAAGTCGAATTAAGTAGCCTGGTGTATGCATAGGGAGTCCTGGCTTGAGAACCAAGGGATCAAATTTCTAGTTTTGCCACTCACTTTGGCGGTCTTGGACTCTTCTTGCAGTCTCGGCCTCTTCTTGCAGTCTCTTCTCTGGCTGCACAATCTTTGGGCAGGGACTGCTTCCCACTCAGCATATTTACTCCCCGTAGCACTCTGAACACCGAGACAGTAAACCTACTGTAAATTGAAAACAAATAGGAATTTACGTGCCAGAACTCCCCTAATGTCCAGCAGCAGTAAGTGCTCAGCCTAGGGGACAGAGGTTTGCTGAAGGGAAGAAGAACCTACCTAGTTTAGAGGAAGAAAACTGAGAATTCTTTAATGAGGATTTCAGTGGATACAAATTGTTTCCTGGGCAATGGCTAATGACGGCTAATGGGGACCCCAGAAACGACTCACAGCACCTTCTTACTTCCTGTGGTCTGTAATCACAGGGTTCTGCTGTTATTTTCATCCTTCTAAGTAGTACAATGGACAATTGCATTCACATTTCCACTTTTTTTTTTTTTCCAGAGATGTCACCACTCCTGTTTTTTTTTTTTCTATTAACACAGAAAAGCAAGATTTCTTCCCTCCTCGTTGCTTCAGTTCTCAACTAATGTAAAGAGGCAGAATCCAGTGAAAAGTTTATTAGCTAACCTCTCTGGAGAATCAATTTAGCACAGTTATGCATGATAAAGCTTTACTTCTTTTATTTTGCCTTAAATAAAAAAAAGATAGGAAAGAGAGTTGTTTTAAATTTATGAGCTGATGCGACAGTGAGTAATGGTGAATCACTGTTTAATATTTTAGTCAACCATCTGCAAGGTGAGCTGTACTCCCATTTTACATTTCTCGAGCTAAGAAGTCACCTCAAGTTTCATGAATAGAATCAGTCTTGCATCAACCCCAAAAAGCTGTATTCAGCACCAAACCCAATCATTGTCCACCCAGAGATCTCAAACACAGCCTTAGAAAACAGGAGAAAACAAGCACAACTATAAGCCAAAGAGGGAGGGTGAATAAACACACTGAATAAAAGAAGCTGCAAGGATGATGCTGGCTTTTTTTTTTTTATGAGCTTTCAGTGATTCTGCAGGCAGCGTTGGAGGGAAGAGCACCTTCCTGGCTGTGCATGGAGGACAGTGATTTTCACTCTTTGTGCTAGCTTGCAATTGTCTTGTCTACTTCCATCACCATTCCTAGCACTCCAGAGGCACTAAACCTCAGGCCAGCTTGGGATTTTCCAGCCAGTTTCCCCGGGGAGCAGGGACACAACCTTCTCTCTCTGGATACTTGTTCCTCCAGCCCAGTGATGTAAGCAGGATGTGTCTGTCTCGGTGTCACAGCCCCCCAGGAGAAAGCAGTGCTTGCAGGGAGGAGGGCGCAGCGTGGCCCTGTGCAGGGCAGGCTTTGCCAGCTGTTGGGAACCTGCAGATCCACACAACCAGGGAACACACACATTGTGCAGATCCATCACCTGCCACACCTGCAGGGACAGCTCTGGGGCTAGCTGCAGAGCCAGGTGAACATCACCCGCTGGGAACAACCCAAAGACGCTGACATCCCAGGTGGCTCAGGAAAGCTTCCCTTAGACTTGCTGTTTCCAAATTTCCCCTTCTTCCTGCTCCCAGTGCTGAAATGCTCATCAGCCTCTGGGTCTCAGCTGTTTCCATGATAGCATGATCTCTCCAGACTGGCTACTGAACAGTCTCTCACCCTTTGCTCATACCCACCCATCTGCTGCCATTGACCAGAGCTGCCTCTCTGGCATGTGCTGCCAGCAAAAACAGGCTCTAGGCCCAGCCTCTCAGTCTGTCTTGCTCCAAGGGCATCTTCAAGTTCCTTTCCTTGATTAATGCATGTTAAGACTGACTAATTTCATACCTTCCATCGCTGTAGCTGCTTTACAGTGGGGAAAAATGCAATTTCCTCTCACTTGTCAAGTGCCACGAGTTTGTGAACCATGACAATGTACATTGCTACTGCTGCACACAGCCTGCCCCTCCCCCAATCTAATGGAATACCAATAGTAGTTTTGCCATAAATGTGAGTTATTAAATGACTACAGAGAGACAGAGTACCAAGAGCCCCTGTGACCCTGCAGAAGCAGAGTTCTCTGTACAGCCTGGGCAGAGCACAACTGCTCCAAAGAAAAGTGTATCAGCTGCCCTGGGGCTGATTCCTATGGAGAAGGGAAAACCCTCTTCCTCTTCTCATTCCTCTTTTATATCTGGAGAAAGATCTCTTATGTCTGTTGTCTTTACCATTATTGCAAATGACATTGCAAATGACAGAGAAGCTGACACATCCAGCTCCTTCACAGTGTTTTATACATATAAACAAGCATTTTAGTCTCAATATTGGTTTGCAGACCTTTCAAACACAGCACGTGCTTCAACCACAATGCAGTGAAATGAGATGTCAGCATGAATTCAATGGTCCTTCCTTCTCTCCTTAAAAATACCCTGCTTCATACTGTGTAACAGAAATTTTGGAAAGCTTAGGTGAGCTGACTTTGACCAGAAAGATGTCACCCTCACTTTTCATGCCAATGATTCACTCACCCACCTGTTAAATCATACACAAGCTTTATTTGCCATAGCTACTTCTCATTTTTTTTTGGACCTGACCCTACAAGCTGAAGAAGCCCTCTGGCATGTAATATCTTATCTCTTACAATGCATGGTGACACCATGTTCAGGTCACCTTCTGGACTTCTCACCTAACTGGTCACATTTGGCACTGGTGCTAAAGAAGTTCCTGACACTATGGCAGGATTCATGGCTTGGAGATATTATCTGGCACTTAGAAAAGTGACAATAGGTTTATTTTCTACTCCTCTGGTTCCTCCATAAGAATTCAAAAAGCTTGTTCATAAGCTTGAAGGACACATATTGAAGGACAGTAACAGAACAAAACCAAACACTTAAAGAAGTATTTTTGTGTTTTCCAGGTCTTCCAAGTGAAGCGAAATAAAGAACAAGAGAACTTTCCACCCTCTCAATTTTTTAGACATAAAAAGTCTCAAAGCAAGCACATTTTCCTGTTTTTGAGGTAAGAGAAGCAAAGGAAAGAGTTGGTAGAGAAAAAGAGAATATGTTCTCTGTCTCTTTAGCATGCAGGGGAAAGAATTTTACGGATTTTTAAAAATGAACATAAAGCTCTGTTACTTTGGTCCATCCCCCAAGCTGTATGTGTCTTGGTGTACCCAGGAGCTTCTTCTCATAGTCCTCTATTGAGCCACCCTTAACTCTCCAGGCATTCACACACTCTGTGGTGCACGGTGTGGGTGACAGTGACCACGTGGTGAAAGGAGGGTCCCCATCTTCATGCCACAGCAACCCCCTTTTCTCACTGAATCCACCACAAGGCAGGAGTGGAAAAAAAAATAAAAGGGGTGAAAACACTATCATAATGCTCCAGCTCTGCCAGGAGAGTCCAGCATGTGAGTGGACAAGACACCCTCCTACCAGCATGAATGGTCATTCTGTTTCCCTGCATTTGTCTGAATCTCTTGCTGTTCCCCTTTCTCCCCTCATTCCTTGTAACACACAGAGCTGAGATCTGATCTGGGCGTCTCCTGTGTATTCATCAGTGCTTCAGAGCGGATGATTCACCCACCCCTCTTTATAATTTTATCTCCCATCAGCTGCAAAGTCAAAGTCTGAATAATGCACCATTGTTGTTTTCAGGAGCGGGCTTGTCACTGTGACAGGAATGACACCAGGAGAAAGGTATGATTTGAATGAAAACAGAGGGCCGGCAGGTAGCATCCTAAAGCTCCGGAACCGGCAGATTAAAAATAACAACAATGAAATCATGTCTTCTAACAATGAGGAGGAAAATAATAATAATAAACACAATAGCCCTGGCTGTGGCACTGCGTGGGAAGGTGAAGGTGTATTGTCCATTCTGGGCAGAAAGTAAATAGTGCCGCTTGTTTTACATCCTTTACAACCAATTGTATCTACACCAAGCCCTGCCTCCTACCTGGCTCCCTCCTGCTGCATCTGGGAGAGCTATCCCTTCTCCAAAAGAGGAACTTCAAGAGGGGCACCTGCCCTGAGGGCCAGCAGCTGCCCAGCTGCAACAGTCAGGGACAGGGACAGAGTCCATCTGTGCCAGATCCAGCTCAGGCTCTGCCATGGGTTGTTAATCCCTGAAGGGCATCAGGTAGGTGTGCAGAGGAATGGATTAGCTCCTATGGCAGAGGAATCTGACATAGTTCTGAGTGATACACCAGAGACCGAGGTTTTCTGCATGTTCAGCAAACACCAGTGGGGTTTGCTCAACATCAAAGTGCACTTCTGTCACAGATGGGCAAGGAGCAGCTCAGGTATCAACAATCAAGTATCAACAGTTAGGTATCAACACCACCTTGCAGCTCTTTGGAGCTAAGCTGGGCTCCCCCAGGCATCATTGTGATTTTTGTTTACCACAGAGCATCTCCCCAAGTTCAATAATAATATCATCTTCTGCAAGTTCTTCCAGGAAGTTCTTCCAGGTCAGAACCCCCAAAGATGGGTCTTCAGATTAAAGGCCTGGTCCAGTTCATGGCTTCTTTTGACATGCCACTGTCCTGAGATGTCTATTCCTGTCCCCCATTCTCATTGCACTAATCCTGAAGTTTGTGGGAGGCAGGGAGCAGAATCAGGGAACAGATATTGCTCTGTGTGTAGGTGTGTGTGCATGTGTGTGTAATCAGCTCCCCAAACTATGGTTTGGTAAAGGGAGATGAAGGAAAGCTGGAGGACATTCTCAGGGAAAAAGGAAATCTACGCTACTTCAGGCAGAAGACTTTTCAAACTATTTCCTAAGTTAGAAAGTGGCCCCTCAGCTCCACCTGTAGTTAGAGGAGGAGAAAAGGATGTGTAACAGCTCCCAGGCTGGGCTCTGGCTCACAACCATCCTCCCTGGAGGCGACATATGATAAACATCTTAAAAGAGAGAGGTGGTGTGAACATCCTCCCACAGTGGCAAGAAATCATTCCCTGCTCTGAGTCGTGGTTCTGCACAGGCTGGATTGATCCATCAGTCCCATTACCATCAGCACAACCATAATCCCCTCCAGTATGTGCCAGCCTTAGTGACAGCACATCCTCAGCATTTCCCGTAGGCAGCTGCGTCATGCACCCCTTGCTGCTCTGTGGCATGAAAGAGAGTAACCTGAAAAGCAATGACTCGCATAACCACCTGGTGTTCTTGGAAAATGCAAGCTTTGAAACACAAATAGGCTGAGAAACAAACATCCCACAAGGACATCCAAGAACTGGCATGCCCCTACATGAGGTGCTCAGGAAAGTATAACAGTGCATTATCCTGCTCCACACAGCCCAAAATTCATCCCTAAAAATAAAACAAATACTACTCTAATAAAACAAGCACTGAAAGCATTTTTCCTGGTATAACCTCCAAAATAGTAATCTTCTAACCTCCTGTTTTCATCAGGATCACTTACTACCTCGTAATGATCAACAGAGCAATGCAGTCAGTTGTGTGTCACGTAGACCTGGCCAAGAGAAATCTGAAATAGTCCAGGTGAAGCTCCATCCACTGTTGTGACTATTGCCTGTTCACCACAAATGTGGCACACCCAAGAAATCACATCTGCACTTATTTCCTAGCGACAGCCATCCTGCAAGGCAGACCAGAGCACTACACATTATTTACTATATTCCTTTCTCCTCAAAATAATATCTCCCTTTGCCCTAAAATTCCCAGCAGACTTCCTCTTATTCTTTGTTTGGGAGAGCCAGTACTTACTGCTCAGAACATATGCTGGCTAAAAATCTCCCTACGCTTCATCACCAAGTCAAAGCATCTTGTAACGCCACCATTCCAATGGAGAGCCCATCTTCCACTGCTTTCCAAGGTTCCTCTGTCTTCTGTGAGAAGTCTCTGTGGCATGGGAATCCTTTGTAATGGATGGATCTGTTTCTGTTCTTTTGGCTGATGGAGTGGTGCTGAGCACCAGCTGCAGTTCCCCTGCAATAATTGCCTCCAAAAACTACCATTTTTGGAAACACAGTCTGCTGGAAGAAAGTAAATGGGTTAATTTTTCTTGAGAAGAGCTCAACAGCAGATAAGGACTTGCCTTAGTTTACTGTCTGCTAATTCACCTCAAATCCATAGGAAGCTCAGATAACAGCCAACAAAGGCTAGCATGAGTAGTGAGTATGTGGAGGGTTTCCAAGCCACGCCACAGAGATAAATAGAGATGCCCAGAGATAAATACAGAGTTGGTCTGAAACTACAAGGATTTTGCAGTTACTGAGTGAGCAGGTCAAAGCACACCCCATCTGTGCTCCATTTTCTGCAGAGAAACTCCAAAACAGTGCTACAAGGTCTTAAACCTTCTCCATCTGCTGCCCGCGATGTCTGCCTGGACTGCAGCAAACGTGTTGCCACTTCCAGCACCCAGCAGTGATTGATGCTGTGTTAAGAGGACACCAGTGGTTCCGGTCTATTTACATTTCCAAGCAGCTTGGCTGGGTTTTGTGCTGGCGTTTTCTTTTGGTATACCAGCTGTGGGAGACCAAAGGGGACAAAAATTACTGCGATGCTCAAGCGAGGAAATGCTACTGTTGAGAAAACATCCTATTTATGCCACATTTTAAAAGGAGCCCATCTTTAAGAGTTTTAAAGAGCTGCCACTGGCAACAAATGAGGCTGCTAATTTGGCCTGGCAAGCAGCGTTTGCTAAACACCATTTCAGGTTTTAATTCATCACATGTAGATTTGGAATTGGAATTCTACTAGCAAAACCATCATCAGTGTGTTTTTGCAATTCCAGCTCCCTTTCTTTTCACATCAAGCCTCCCTCTCTCCCTCTGTCTTCCACAGCTGTCAGCTGTCACCAGCCAGGAAGGCAGATGAGCCAGTCACAGCCCTCAGATCTGATCCAATCTCCTGTGAAACAGATGCCCAGGCCCCAGGTCCTCTTTGCTCACCAGCCCCTTGTTTGTCTACAGAAACTGCATGTGCTGCCTGCCCCCTACAAAGTGGGTAAGAATAATTGACTTCCTAGGAAGCAGACTAGGGATAAAATGCTTTGCACATCTGCTCACACTGAGAAGTGAGGTCCAAGAGCCTGCTCGTGCCACTCAGATGAAGCATCTACTGTGTATCCTCCCTTTCACCCAAGCTGCCACCACTAGCTCCCACAGGGAGCTCTCCTAATTCTTATCAGTTCCATTGCTGTGAGGTTGCTCAAAGAATGATGCTACTGATGCTAGCTTGATTCCAGCTGAGTCAAAGTCACGGCAATTTGTGGGGAAAACCTTGAGGAGTTCATTCCTTTCTCCAGCACAGGTCTCTTCTTCAGGACTGAGTAAGCCCTGCCAAGAGCTATGTGAGTAAAATTCCACTTTCTCCCCACACAGCCACCACAACCACAGCTTGGGGGAAGGCTGCAATGGTGCCAGCACTAAAAGTTCCCTGTGGAAAGAGTTCTGGTACCAAAGAGAGATCTCTGAGGAAATGTGCCCTGTTGGGGCTGTCCTCCTACGCAGCCATCTTGATACTCTGGTTGACCCAGCAACTTTCCCTGATCTGCCCACAAGCAAAAAAAACTCCTTAGCACCTACAAAATAGACATAGTGATGTCCTCTGGCTAGGAACTAGATAAAGGATTCCTGATTTGTTCACATAAAAAGGGTCATCCAGCATGCCATGCTGTCAGCACCCTGCCTCCCACAGCAGCACGAGTACATCTGCAAATACAGAGCCTGCAGTGGGACAAGCACAGACCCACCTTTTCCCTGGCATGAATTGGGGCTATCCTGGGGCAGAATTTATATGTTTAAAGCAGGCAGTTATATTTACCTTGCACCAGGCTCCTGTCTTCATATAGAAGAAACCAATTGTTTAATAGGAAAAAAACCGAACCAGAAATCTCTTTTGTTTCACGATCCTTGCATTTTTTGTATCTATTTATTTCCTGTTTTTCATGGCTTTCTATCATAGGACACAGGAGATGAACATCACATTGGAGCAACTTCCGAACATCACACCCCAGCTTTTTATGCAATTGGGCTTTAGAGAATTAAGTGTAGACCAAGGAGTAGAGGGTGCCTGTGCCAAGGAACCTGAGCCAGAGGCCAGGTGAGGGAGGGCCAAGAGCAGGAGGAGGGCAGGTTTCCCAGCCTGCCTTTGCTGATTGGGGCAGGTGGGCAGCTGTTCCCAGGGAAAATAGCTGTCTAGATGAAAGAGGAGTCGTGTTTTGAAAACTGCTTTCTAAATGAGTCAGCAGAGCCGTCTCCCAAGGCACTGGAGCCTGCCAGAGGGAAGAACAGATAGTTTTGTTGTTTTTTTCCCTTCTCCTGTTGAGGTCGATCACTCACTATCTTGAAGTACGTCACTAGCCTTGGGAAGCCTTTTTCTGAGTAGAATACTTCTTGACTTTTCTATTTCTGAGGAAGTTTTCCAGCCTGCCTTGCCTCTGTTTTGTCAAAGCCTGTATGTGACAGCGAGGTCTGGAGGAGAAAACAGAGCAGGCTAACATGTTATCCCTGCAGGCCTGGCCTGAAGGTGCTTTTGACTTCCAGGCAGAGAAAGCTGCAGCCATTACAACCCTCTACATCAGGACACACTGATATATCTCTCCCTTCAGAGACATACCATTCACTCCTATTTCACAGGTATCAGACACCTTTTCTTGCAGAGGTGACCTCATTAGTACACACCTAATGCAACACTGAGTAGCTTGGGTTTAACCTTCTAGTCTGCTGCTTCTATTTCAGACCTGAGGAAGGATAAAAAAATGTGCCCTTTATTGAGTGATACCTATTCCTTTAAGAAGGGTGTGCTCTTTCTTCGCTTGTGTTTTTCCAGTCAAGTTAACTGACGTAGATAAAACGACTTTCAAGGGACACAGTAAATGCTTCAGCTCTTCAAGTTAAGAACACTTTTGGAAGAGATGCTTGAGCTTAAACAGACTCTCCTCTGTGCTTTTCCTCCATCCTGGCTATGCACATTTATGACCCTCAAAAGGTTGGCATTCCTCATCTGCACCATGGCACAGGGCTACAAGGGCAAACCTCTCAGTCTTGGTCATATTTTGGCTGGTCAGTCTCCTGATGATTTTGAGCCTGTGGCTGTGCCAGGCACAAATCCACAGGTGAAAGTCAGTTAAGATAATGTGCTTGCTCAGGACAGGGATATGCATGACAGTCTGGCTATGAGGTGATCCAAATGTGATCCAATCCCCTAGCTGTCATGATGGATGTGAAATGGTCCCAGAGATGAGCTAGAGCTTCCTCAGTCAGCGTAGGGAGAGGGCAGGGATCTCCTGTAACACAAATAAACAAGGAACACTGATCCTCCATGCATCTGCCAGCACCAGCTTGGAGCAGGCAGCAGTGAAGAAATTGCATCTCCATCAGCGTACCTATTCTGCCACACGGCAAAGTGTGAGCTCTGGATTAGCCTAAAATATAAAAATCATAACCTCCACAACATCTAAAGCCATAGACACAATCAGAGATTTTTATATGAGTCTTCCCCACCACCTCTACTCCCAGCCCAAACTGAGCTGATTACTAGCCCAAAAAGACTAGCTACTTCTTTGTCCCTACAAGTCAGCATCCTTACCCCCTAATTGCTTGATTGATTAGCATAATTAAGTTGAACTCACAGCAGTTCCTCCTGACCTGCCTCTACTTGGAAGAAGCATCTTCCATGCCTGACCTGGGAATAGACTTGTGTGCTGGCAAGCCTGTCTGGCCCTCCCTGATGTAACTGTCAGCCCAGTAAAAGACAGGAGCTCTTCCCACAGACCACGCTCCAGTGGCTTCCTAAAGCAGGATGCTCGGCTGCTTTTTGTAGGCCCTGTGCCATAAATAAATGTACGTCACTAAGGAACAGCTTGATAGTAAAATGGTCAGAACAGCAATGTATGAAAATTGGTGTCTGGCTGCACTTGGCTAGGATTAGCTCCATCAGATGAAGCACAATTAATGCTAATTAGTTGCTGCTGCAGCTAGCTTTCCTACCTCTGATGTTCTATGGGAGAAGGGATTACCATTGAGCTAACAGGACCATCTAAAACCAGCTGTGGCTTGCTCCTTGGAAGCAAGTTTAATACACAGCTCTTTATAGTCCAGTGCCCCTTTCTGTGATCATTTTATAACTAAGCAGAAATACTGTGATCCCTTATTCTGATCTGCATAGCACAAGGCTAGATAATTTTGGCCATCAATTTCTACACCAACTTTATAAATTTATGATTTCTTTGGAAAGCCAGCCAGTACCATGTTATTTCCTGTAAATTACTATTTTTTCCTACAGATCAGTTACTGAGGCGTAAGATACTCTGCAGTATCACTCTCTGACTCTAATCTGTACTCAGACCACCTTGCTTTGGTGTGGAAAAACAGCAGAAGGTGTACTTTTTCCACAATTCCCACTTCCCTGGGCTCAATGCACCTGCAGCAATCAGAAGCCACAGAAACAATAGATATAATACTA
>VZUA01006941.1:16205-30081 GCA_013401035.1 Horornis vulcanius
TGAATTATTCTTCATAATTTCTTGAAATACAGTTTTGTAACCTGAAAGAACCATATTCATATCCATACCAATACATTACAATAATTCAATAAATACTATCAAGTAACTGAGACATGATTTTATGTGCAGTTATATTTGGAGCAGTAGTGTTGGACAGCGTGATCTGTCTCTGACATCAGGAGTGTACATGACAGTGATCAGCCAGGACGCTGCAGTGAGGCCATCATGGGTGTCATCATGGGTGGGAGAGAGAACAGGAGAGGGAAACTAAAAGCCTCATAACTGCACACACATAGGAACAGTTATTTCTACACATTTATTTAACAAAATTTATTGATCAAACTGCCCAGAATATGTGTTGTATGCTGTCTTTAAAGCAAAAATAAGAAGTTGTGATGGTCCACAACCAACAGACTTTTAGATCAGAACTGATGGTGATGGTTTGCTGCCTGCCCCCTTTAGCTTCAGCTGTTAAATCTGAGTGATAAATCTCCTAAGATCTGCTACATTTAAAATACAGGCAGTCCTGTTCTAGAGGCTTGCTATATGTTCATGTTTCTTTTAGAAGAAAATTCAGATCTGAAGGCATTCTGATAATTATTGCAGTCAAAAAGGCTCCTCATTAAAGGAAAACAAAAAACCTCCTTTGTGATAGCAGTAGTTTTGTGAGGAGGAGCAGTAGTAGTAGTTTTAGTTTTACCAATGAAAGACAAGTACTGTTCATTTTAAGAGTTCCTGATATTCTGTTTCAAGTGCTACCTCTTGGTCTTCAAAAGGAATGTGAATTTCTCTGCCTGAAGAAGATGATGAGGACAGGGACCTTCTATAATTTACAACTAGAGATCTCTTGTTTAAGAAGAAAAGAGGTAAAGTTCACAATGGCACATTAGAAGTGAAGGAAGTGGAGGATAATATAAAAATTATCATATTCCATACTGTGATTATGTTGTGCTTGATAAATATCCATAGTGGCCATGCATATGATGAATAGGGATATTTCAAATTTGAAATCTTTATCAATTTATTGGGGCTGAACATCTTCCATAAATAGGAATTTCTTGCCTATATCTTTGAGTTCTTTTTAGGCATGGGGGCATCTTGTGTGAATGACACCAATTTATCATCTGTGCTGTCACTTCTGTTTAAATTCATGCAGTGAGTAGATAGATGTCTCCCATATGGTGTAACAGTTTTGAATACTTACAACTGCTTGATGAAGGCAATACCAGTTTTGTTTTTTAGCTTTTTGCCAGCACCAGCTTCTTCCATGTAATTGTAATGATGCACTCTTAATTTCTGTGACGTCCCCTTGAGTGTCCCTTCTGTGGTCTGATGTATCTTGTTACGAGTCTGAAATCCTGGAAGCAGAGTGCACTTCTCTTTGCTCATTTCATCCCATCACTTCAAATAATATTTCTCCCTTCCCACCAAAACAGGTAAAACGGATTCCTCCAAAGAGAAGGTGACAGCATAGGAGGAGCTATAGCTGTAGAAGCCTGCTGGGACTAGAAGTCTTATGCAGATATTGCTGATGGGATTTTTTTAAGAATTCAGAACTTGTGTTTAGATGCTTGCCTGGTCTGATTAATTCAATAAGTAGAATAGTTAATCCAGGAAGAATTTATTTTCTTGTTTCCCTTGGTAATCTTAAAGATGACAAATTCTTGAGAACAACTTGGCCCACTGGCATTGTCTCCAAAATCACCTTTATCACTAGGAAAAGTTGGTCTATCAAAAAACAAGCACATAATGCATTTTCCTATCCAAAGAAATGTTTTGTAGGGGGGAAAACCTAAATCTGCCTTTTAAATCTCTAGTAAGACCAAAATACAAAACTAAGCTATGTTCCTAGAAGGTATGCATCGCTTTTCTTGAGGGAACTTTGGAAACGTTTTCTTTCCATGGTGTAAATCTCACAAGAGTTTGATCATTCATGGAAGTACATTGCTTTAAAAAAAAGATATCTTGATCATTCTCATGTAAAAAGGTACTTTATTTTAAAGACTCAATTTGAGCATGGAACAAATTGATGCAATTGTAGTACAAAACCTTTAATGCATTAGAATTATTACATTTGGAAATTATTCTGTATACAAGTAGTTATTACAGAAATAACCTTCTTTGTCAAGTATTCTTGGCATGGAAGTAATCAGCATCCTACCCCATTAATTGTTTGAGAACTCTGAAATCTTTAATGAGGTTTTTTACAGAAGAATTTCAGTCAAATGTAAATGATTCATTGAAACTCTTAATCATAAGACAGTGATTCTTCAGTGAGTTTTTTTTCATTCACTGTAATAAATGTAGCATGTTAACTGTAGACACACAGGCAACTGTTTCTCAGTTACTTTTCTCACAGCATTTTTCTTTAAAGATTTATTGCTGGCCAGAAAGTGATAATCGTTGGACTGAGAAATAAAATGCTTGACAGATGTCAGGAGATCTGTGTCTGATACAGCTTTAAGTAGATTTTTTTTTTCCCTTTGAGTGTTTTAAAAATTAATTTGTATTCAGGTTGATAAAGATTTATATTTTTCAATGGCTATTGACAATCAAACATCATCCTTTTTTCACAGGTTTGATAACCACAACATCAAGAAAATTGGATCGGGAACAGCAAGCAGAACATTTTTTAGAGGTAAGTTTAAGTGGAAAATATATGTTAAGAGGTTAGCTGGTATTTGTAGTTTAAAATCACTTCTTCCTGTTCCAGGAGAGTGGTATTCTCCTTTCTCTTCATTTATAACAGACTCACACAAAGCTGGGAATTCCCTGATTGTACAGAAGAGATAAAACATTTTGCAATTCGCAAGCACGGGAAAAATATTGAACAAAAATTGAACACTTGTTTTCCACCTCTAATCTACTTCAGTTAAGTCTTTTATTGTAGCTTCTAAATTTTGTTTGTGACAGAAATGTAGAATATCCAGAGCAAATATTATTTAAAAAATATGTGGAATGACCCCAACCCTGCCAAGACTTTTAGTCTCTCAGGTTAAACTGGTTTAAACTTTGCATCTCGGATCTAATGAGCAAACTGATAATTTGGATGGAAGCAAAATTTGAACTTTTTCACATTCATTGCATTATCAGAATCAATGAATTCTTTTTTAGCTTTCACTTATTGGGACTATTAACACCAATTTTCAAGTTAAAAATTACCTTCTAAAAAAAGAGTGTCTGAACCATTCCCTTGGCCCTTGTGATGAATGTTTCTCTTTATAAGAAGCTCACATGTGTTGGATATGGAGTGATATACTTGTAAACTACTGGTTTTGCCACATGTGTTTTCTTTTACGTTGCTGTACACCATGCTGTGGGTGTTTTTTCCTTTGGGTAAAAGTTCCTTGATTCTGTTCTTTTGTCTATTTGTGGAGTAAGGAATTTTTGATTCCTGTTGGTACAAGTAAAAAGAACCATATTGTCCCACATAATCAATCATCCCTACTATGTATTTTAGGAAATGGTCTTCAAATCTGTACAAGCTAAAAAACATCTGGACACAGCAGTTCCCAAAGCAATCATATTCTGACAGCAAAATATAGTAAAATATATATTAGCATATTCATTAGGTTATTTCCTAGAAATCCCAAATTATTTTGATTGGTGCAGAATACAGTAGAAAAGTATTACTATTATTACTATACAAGTTTGGGTTAGAGACTTTCTTGATAATTCACTGTAGATTCTTACACATTGCATGTCATAAATAAATGGAGGGAAACAAGGATTTTTCCCTTTTTAAGATTTAAGTTGTAAAGTTAGCAATCATGTATTCCGCTTTCCAGTTTATACTATCAGAGAAGATCACAAATGGAATGAAAGGGGCATTGATTTTGAAATATGTCTAAATATGTCAAAAATCCTGGGTCTGTCTGTAAGTGTTCTTTGCTCTGCAGAGAAGGACCAGGTAATCCTGGTGGACACAAGAAGTTAGCACAAAATGAAACACAGGAAGTTCCATCTGGATATGAGGAAAAAGATTCTTTTCTGTGAGGGTGACAGAGCACTAGAACAGATTGCACAGAGAGGTTATGGAGTCTCTCCCTGGAGATACTCAAAACCTGCCTGGATGTGATCCTACACAGCCAGCTGTAGATGAACCTGCTTTAGCAGGGGTTGGAGTAGATGAGCTCCACAGATCCCTTCCAATGTCAGCCATTCTGAGATTCTGTGATTCTGTAATCCTGAAATTCTGTGATTTATGTGTTTGCAACAGAGATTTCAGTGAAACATGCCAAATACACATTTTCCAAAGGATTCCCATAGAGATGGGGAAGTGCTACTATTAATAGCAAAAGGAAAACAAATTAGTTACTTATAGGAATTTAGCTTTAGTCATCAATACAAGTTAATCTGTTCTTTTTCCTGAATTGCGTCTTGCTTGAAATAATAACAGTCTGCCAGATTTTGGGGACTGAAGATGCAGTAGAGGGAAATTTGTGGCTTACACTGCTCCAAGGCTTGTGAATGGGGAGTGGAGGGGTGGCTACAGAGAGGAGAAACCAGGAGCAGGGCGTCCTGCAGAAGTGCAGATGTGACCACACTGTAAAGCCCACCTGGGAACAGTGAGTGGGAAAGGGAATTGGACTCTGGTGGGGACACAGCCCCGGTGGTCAAACTGCCCCTTTGAGCTGCTGCTGTATCATTGCCCATGGCTGCCTCCTGGGAGGTGCGTTCCTGCTGCACATCCGCACATAGGCTGCCATCCAGAGCCAGCCTGGTCAAGCTGTGCTTGTTCTTGTGGCAAACTGAGAAAGGTTTTCTGAAATGCCTGTCTGTCTCTGTGTAATTAACCCCCTGGGGAGGCCTTAATTGCAGAGACAGCCGTGGTTTCCCAGTAGTACTGTGTTCCCTTCCGGCTTCATTTCATACCCTTCTTCCAGGAGTCAGTCTGGTGTAAGGGAGCGCAAACTTGGCTCCCTTTGAAAAGCTCTGATTAGTACTTGACCTAGCAACCCTTGCTCCCCTTTGCCCAGAGCCTGTGTGAGCCACTGACAGATCTTTCCTAGATACAACTTTTTAATTATTTTTAATAAGCCTGTCTTTGGCAGAGATACTATACCCTGTAAGTATTTGCCAGTATTTACTTAGAAAATTTCATTATTACCCTGATTTCCACCTCTTTCACCAAAGCTGTTTGGAAAATGAAGTGATACAAGATAGCAGACATTAATAACTGTAGTTGTGTGTAGTGCCAGTGCTTGTCTCCAGGCCACACTTGTGATGGCTTAGAGTTGTTCTTCTAGAGTTGTTTGTCCCTGTCTATACCAGAGGAAGCATGAAATATCAGCAGGGACTGGATGTGTATTTTTAAGGCTTCCATGCTTTGGAAAGATGAATCTAAGTGACTTTCCTTTTAAGTTGCATGAGAATTCTGTTGCAAAGTGGGTTTTGAGGCCCAGGTAAGATGTGCTTTTCTTCTTCATTCCTCCTTTGTCTTCTTTAGATGTTTAGACCTATGTCCACATGGGGTTTTTTTAACAGTACCTCAGGCTGCTCTCACAGACTTATACTTACCAAGGAGTATGTTTCAAAGGGAGTGCAGAAACACGTCTAAACCTCTCGTGTTATCCAGTGGATGACACCTGAGATTTTAGATGAAGAGTCATTTTCCCAAGCCCCATGCCAGAAGAAGAGGTTGGAATCCATAGGCTCAGGTTTTCAAGGTTGTTTACTGTTTCTTATCTATTACATTCTTTCTCTGCCCTGCCAAGGTCCTTGCTGCAGCAGGGTCAGGAGATGACTGCCAGGGTGGTCTTAACTTTTATACTAAATATTACGTGTTCCATATTTACAATTAATTACCAATACCTATCACCTGTGTTAAACAGTTCACTTCTGCTCTAATCCAATCCAAAAGTGCCACCATCACAGCAGAAGATGGAGGACAAGAAGAAGGAACAGAAGGACAGGGACATGCCCAGATTCCTCCATTTTGCCTTTCTTGCACCCCCATTCTAAACCCCAGAATTCTACATTTACACCCTGTGATAAACTAACTATTACTCAAATCAAACTCTCGTGGCTTGTAAATCTTCACATAAGGTTGGTAACTTCCCATGGGCTGAGATCAAAGGCACTGTCACTTTTGACTCTGTGCCAAGGTCTCCGGACCCCTTGCTAAGCTCTCGGACCACCCAGGGCAGCCAGAGGGATGTCCTGGGTTCTGACATAGACCCTGATCCAAAAGATGCATGAAGAAGTCAGAAATTGACTCCCCTTTATAATCACTGAGATTTTGTTTGCTTTGGTGATTTTTGGGGGGGTTGTTTGTTTGTTTTGACATTTTGGAAGGAGGGGGTAAAAAAAGAATTGCTTCTCCTGGTTTTTCATTGATTGTGACATTATCAATGCTTTTTTGTTAAGCTCCCAAGTTGAGGGCTTAATTTTTTCTGACACATTTATAATGCCTTGCAAAGCTGCAACTTGTATTCAATGCTTGTTATCACATAGAATTTTGTTGCTAAGGTTAAAATTGGATGTTGCTGGATTTTATACAGGATGGTCTCTTGCTTTAGTGGATTCTTATTAATGGAATGGTTCTGCCTGAAATGGGAGGAAAATGACCACTTGATTACATTACTTTCTTTCATGAAGCAAGACAAAAGCATTTGTTTATTTCACAGACTTTCTCAAATATTTTGTAGTTAGGAGGAGGTATTTAAATAACAATCTGAAAGAGGAAAGGCAATCCTTGCTTTGCAAGTGAATGAAAATAGTGATGCATTTCCAAGTGAGGTGCAAGTTTCATGTGATTTGGCTTTATCCTCCTTCAATAATTGAATACATCATCCTCCTCTTTCTTCTTTTATTTCCTCCTTCTCCAAGACACATGTCATCTTCTAATAACTTCTGTGTTAACACTTCACATTCTCTTCTCATATTATGCTAATTTTCTAAAAAGAAGAAGCTAGAAGTGGAGCATGTTAGTGGAGTTTGAACTACGGAAAAAAACCCTCACAAAAACAGTCTATCAATTTTTTTCTGCCCACAGTTTTTGTAGATGCCTCTTGATGCTGGTTGACAGTTTTGCAAACTCTAGTGATTTTGCTATGTGATTTTATTCAAACAGCTGCTGGAGTGGTGGAGGTCCCATAATAAGCATAAAAATTAAACCATTTTATGCAGGATCTGCACCCTTGTGTGGCGTCAGGTGATTCTGAGATGTCCAGAACATGAATAGTTCCTCGTCTGCTTTCCAGTGTACATGAGGATTGTTGAACCCAGGCTACAGTTCATTGACTTGCTCATTCAGCCAAGAAAGTGGATCTGAGCACGTTTTCTCGCCCTGAGCAGTTTCTAAACACTCTTGCAGAGGCTTTGTTACTTATGCTTCCAGCACAGAAAGCCTCTGCAAAATCCACCCACCACTGAGCAGTTCAGCTTGTTGGGAATTGCTGTGTCAAGACCTGTGTTTAGCAGAAAAATGAGCCAGAAGAGTTACAGGCTTCAGTGTGCAATTCTAGCAACAGTCTTTGCGACTTCGTGATTGAAGGGATGAATTGTCTGCAGCAAGAGATGACCTCTCCATCCTCTTGGTAATGGTATATAATAAGTTAGTGCTTTTAAAATGCTGAGGCTGTTTAATCTCTCCCTGATGAGCACATGTGGTGTGGGCTCTTCAGACGTTTAGCCAGTTTTGAAAATTGTATCCATAGTATCTGTTTGTCCAAAACACTGAAATAGCTATTTAAATTTACCACTGTAGAGTCATTCAGAAAATGTTTTTTAACACTTGTCACGGTGAAAAACCTGTCTATTCAAAGTGTCTCTGAAGAATAAAAGTAGCTGTAAATTAGCATGGTCAGAACTTTAAATCTTTTCAGAAGTGACAAAGCAACTGAAGGCAATAGGTTTAAAAATAGTGTTACAGCAGCCTTAGCCTTCCAAGGTCCAAGTCATGTACCCTAATTGAAGAGGAGATGAAGTGTGAGCAGAGTATTGGCTTAGTGCAGCTAATTTTTTGCCCTCTTAGTGCTATCAGAATGGTAACAGTGCCTCTCAAGTGCCCTGCTTTTGTCACAAATCAGTATACACAGGCTTCATCAATCTTCCTGCTGCGGAGCTCAAGCGCAGCACTGAGAGGGATGGCAGTAACAGTGCAAGGGGTTGTAATGAAGACAAATTGCTAAATCTTATGTGAGTGTCAAAATACATGGGCTGAATGAAACATATTGGTTTCTATTTACTTTAGGTACACTAAGGGTACAATAAACTGTGTTACATGGCATGTATTTATATGCAGTAATTAGAGGGAAACACGATAATCTGCTGTAATTGGAGCCTTCTAAAAAGAATTCAAATTTCCACTCATTTAATGGGGAGTTGTAAATGTGAGGGGAATGTTGATAGAGGGATTATAATTTTATTCCACTTGGAATTTGGTCCAGAATATCACTGCGGAAGTTGCTGCCAGAATGTTTATGGCCACGGTTTGCAGGGGAGAGGGAGTTTAAAAACTCACAAAGTGGCATTTAAAAATAGCATTACCTCTCAGTTCTTCCCACAAACACCACACTGGTGGCTCAGCATTGGACCAGCCTGTGTTCTCCACCATCCTCCTCTTTTCCTCCAGCATCTCCCACACAAGAACTTAACAAATATAAGTTTGTTTTGCTGTTGAGCCTGCTCAGTTGGGCTGTAGCCTTTGCTAGTGGTGATGCCTGAAGTCAGTGGTCCTTTGTGAGAAACTGCAACATTTCTGAAGGATATAGGCAGCTGTGTGGCAATATGCTCATGTATATTTTTACAGGAGAAGTACAAAAGCTGAAGTTCATTGGGTTTATGTAGCTGAATAGTGCTCTACAGCACATTGATTGCTTAAATCCTGGATTACAAGTCTGTGTAAGCATTTGTTTCATGGTTCTTTAGCATTGCCCACATTTGGCAGAGAAAGCTGCATTTTTTCTCAGTGACATGCTGGTGATGGTGTAAAAATGAGGCAGTGTGTCTGATTGAACATTTTGTCTGAGGTTTAAATGGCTCCAAAAGCACATGCCTTTCCCTTTTTAACGCCGAAGCCTATCAGAAAATGCAAGGGAAGTTTAAAAAATAGGTAAACAGCCTCTTCTCACTAGCTTGAGTTTGAAAACTATTACTCTTTGTGCTTGCTGGAAATAAGAGAACAATTTTAATTATATCTAAGACACCTGAAAGTAATTCTATTTGAACAGTTGGTTTATAGAGGCAGCTTTCTAAAAAGACAGTGAAAGATATAGCAATGTCATCTTCAAATGGTGACACACTGAAGTTCAACGTCAGCTTCAAAGTTAAGGGGAAAAATGAAAAGGAAAAAAGGAAAGAAAGGGGAAAAGAAGAGAAAGAAGGTGGGGAGGAAAGACAGGGAAGAAAACAAACAGTTCTAAAGAAAATCAAAAACATGTTCATCTCATATTGCCTCTCCATGGCGTTATCAGCAGAGGGGAAATCCACATGGGCAGTGTGGTGGTAGATCTGGCAGAGACGAGGTCTGGGCTTAGGAGGCACGAACTGAGCTCTCTCACCCCATGTTGCAGATTTCCATCCTTCACCCTGTGTTCTTCTGCTGCTGTTTTCAGAAATAGACAACAACTTTCCAAGGGCAGGTTAAAACTATTCTCCAGAGGCAGATTTACATATGACTTTGCACACTGTTTCTCGTGTATTTGGGCAGAAAGTCTTACACAGCAAAATATGGGTAAAGTCCTGGTGTGATTCATCTGTCTGCAGTGACAAGAGGTCTCTTCATCTAGACTGCTGTCTCTAACTTAGGTGATCTGGTAAGATGAATAATTATCAAGTGCATCACTGAAAATATTTCCAATTCCATTGTTAAGTGAGTGGTCTCTGTGCAAGAGATATGAACAGAAATTTTTAGCAGCAAAATAATGAAGGCATCGTGTTTTTACAGATTACTCTGTTTTATTATTACAAATTTCAATAGCTCCCAAATGTCCCGTTATTTTAGATGATGTCTTGAGAAGTAACACAAGTAACAGAGCCTAAGCATTGGGAAAACTAAATTTAATAACACTTTTCTTCATGTGCATGGAATCTTAATTCTGTTTTCTTATTAAATAGGAAAAATTATCTCCTTGTAAGTTTATAATAATGGAGCAAATTAAGCTTGGATTGAAAAAAAAAAAAGAATAGTGTGTTTAAAGTCCTTAGTATTCCATGTTAAATTCAAGTAGCCATTAGAAAATATGCCCGCAATTCTGGTGACATAATATATGTACCAGAGGAAAGGGCAAGAATGGGTCTGTATATATCAAATAGTAGCAGTGACCCTCAGCTCATTTCAGTTATTCAATGAAATACCAATAGCCTTGAGAGACTGGGTGTGCAAAGAATGTCTGACATTTCCATAAAATTTGTAGACTTTTAAGTCAACCCTGAGGATGCTTTGTTCACTTTTCTGCTTTATGCTAATGGCTGANGGCTGATTTAAATCCTTATTTTTTTCAGATAATCATAATCTCATTCTTTTAACTTTCTCATTATTTAGTTTGATTCTCTTAAAATTGTTTTGCACCTGCTAACACCAGGATGATGTCAAGGACAAATACACTACTGACAGTTCCATCAGTGCATCGTTTATATCAGAGTACCTGATTCTGGCCTCTCTTGGAGAGTTTAAGCCGTCCAGCTAATCTGATACTCTATGGACACTCTTACATGGCAGGATTTTTGTCCAGCATTAAAAATCTCACACTTGTTTAGTTGATCTGTTTTATTGATTCAGGATCCCAATAGTAATGAAGAAAAGCAGCCCTCTTTTCTATTTTTAATGAGCTTCCTAAGTAAAAAATCTTCATAACTCAATATGCAAAACTGTGGGGTTTTGTTATGAATGCTTGACGATTACATGAATGAGCCAGATTGCTTACAGACCTTCTATAGGTATAATGTAAGCTTGTGTTAATTTATTTGGTATTTAAATAAGAAAGCACAGCTCATATATTGTTTATTCCCTCCTCAGCTCATGGAAAAGATTTGATTTTCCCAGTTCATTGACACATGATGAAAAGTACACCATCTACAGTGGAATACTGCCCCAAACAAATTTTTTATTAAATCTTGTTTCATTGGAAAATGAATCTGAAGAAATGGGCAGGGAACAATTGGTGTTATGATCCAGGATAAAAAACTGATTACCTATTTAGATGAAAACCTGACCCAGTATCAAGGTACAGATGGTTATGCAGGTGCTCATTCAGGTTCATGTTTTGAAGAGCGTGGCTAGTTCAGAATCGTCCAGGGCTGAGGCTTTGGTTCACACACTGCTGTCTGCCATGGTGGTTGTGTCTCATTAGAAAAATCTCATTTCTGATTGCCTAGAGTTTTGCTTTAGTGAATGATTTGCATATATCTGACATTTGCAGAGAGAGGGAGGTTGTTTTACAGATTTCATGAATCACTGACCTGAACCGTTGGGTCATGAAATGAAGAAATGAATATCTGCAAAGCACAGCTCTGTTGGATTTTCATGCTGGGCATCAAATGCCTCTTTTAGGATTTTCATTGTAGACCCACAGCATTCTAGCAGCAGGTCTTGGCACTAAGCACCTCAGCATGAAAGCATAGAAGAAGAAATCAGCATACAGACTTTGCATGCTATCTTATCAGGCACTTTCCAAATCTTTTAAAGTCATAACAGAAAAGGTGCAGTTGTGCCAGGAAGGAAATCCAGCCTGCAGTCAGCCACCCTGCAAGGTTCTGAGCATCTCCTAGGAGCCTAGGGGTGCATCAGCACTTACTTGACCCTCTGGACCTAATTAAAATCTCACTGGACTCAGCATCATGGTGTAGTGCAAGAACGTTACCTTATAATTAACTAGCATTATATTAAGACATGTGATGTCACTATGGAGAGGGGAGAGTGTTATGCTGGGAGCTAGTTCAGTTCCTTTGCTGATCCTGAGTGGTGTGCTTACTCTGGCTTCAGTAACAATGTTTTTCCTAAACTTATCCCTAATAATCCAGGGATAAAAGAATTAGACATTGATGCCCATGGCTGCATTTCCCCAGGTGTGTTGGAAATGGGTGAGTGAATAAATGAGAGAAAAGCAATTTAAAATATACTCAATACTTCTCTCTTCTCTTTGCAGAACTATGAGATAGCAGAGCATTAGATCAATGCAAATGGGTGGAAAAGTATTATTAAAACATCAAGTTTTATTGCATGCTTCAAAAATTAGGTCTGCACCCATGTGTTAAATGCTGTTGAAACAGAGAGGGATGTGTTAGCAGTCTTCCTTCTTGTTTTATAAATCATTCCTCATGCTAAGCTTGTGCAGGCAAATTCTGTTGTTAATCTATATCAAGCTTTTCAGTCAGGATTTAGAAGTTTGGTCTAATGTTGCTTTTTCACTGAGGGATTAGCCCATAGATTGGCTCGAGGCTAACAGGTTTTTTTCTTCATTGTATGTTTCTTAAGATCTGTGGCTCCTGTTTTTATGGGCTGAAGCCCACCTACCAGGCCCAAATTGGTCGGATATACTCTTTCAGGGTGTCTCTTTTGCCAGGCTCTGTGCATGGTGAAACAAAGAGTCATTGTGCAGGGTGCACTGCTTTGCTAAATCTTCACATTTTATATGAATGTACCAATGTTTTAATCTGCAGAAGCCAAAGGAAATCTCTTACATGATTTGAATCTATTTTTGATATACAGAGCTTTTGTGTTATGTGAAATGTCTGCTTTTGTGCTATATCATGCTTTTTGTAGCATGTGTAATACCCATCAGCTGCCAGACTCTTAATTTATGTCTGTAATGTTTGAGCACACAAAAATGCATGCACACACACACATTTTCCAGAGGTTTTATTTTCCTGCCTTGAAAGCTATGACCAAGCTGAGAGTTGAATTTACAGCAGGGGAGCATCTTCTTCCTCAGTTAGGAATGCATTGCATCTGTACTAAAATCCTTCCTGGGCATAGGAAATCCTAGTATACCTTCTAATTAATCCATCATCTAGAAATATGCCCTTAAACAAGATTTGCATCCATTTGTTCTTTCTCCCAGGGTGATCTGTTCTCAGCTGTTCCAAATTCAGGCTTGTTATTGCTAAAAAAAGTGGATTCTGAGATTTTTTTTTTTACAGCAACTTCAATTGCCACCACCATTTATATGCACCAAATCAAACCACCCTGCAATATCCTGTGCAGGGATCCCAGCACTAACTCTCCAATTCTGTTGTCTTGAGTGGCCTTTGGGTTGGTTTGATACGTGTGTGTTTTATCAGTGCTGTGTCCTCTTGGGTTTTTTGGGGGAGTTTTTTGTGGGGTTTTTTTGGTTTGGTTTGGTTTGGTTTTTTTTTTGGTTGGTTGGGGTTTTTTTGTCTTTCCCTTCTTAGTGCTTTTTTTTATTCAAGGGTTTATCATTTCTGGTACTGGTGATACATTAAAAACTCAGCATTCCACAAAACTGCCCCCACCAGTCCATGCACTTAATGAGAACCTTTTCCCATTACACAATGAGTACACAATATTTTCTTTGAGACTCATCACATCTCACAGTTTTCTCACTGTAGCCTGTAATGTACTTCAATATAATGTACTTTCCCTCTTTTTCTGATCCTTCGGCTCTTTCCCACATCGCCACACCATATAATCCTTAAACATTCATATTGATCAAGAAAAATATACTGAACAGGATAGGAAAATGTCAAGCAAAATCATGGTAGTCTGAAAAAATTTTGCCGTGTGGGTTTTTTTTCATGTTCAAAAAAATTTGTTATAGCAGAAATGCATCATTGTGTGAAATGTGCTGAAATAAGATTGGAGTTCTCAGCATAATTTGTAACATGACACAAATTAAAGTATTTACTAGATACCTAGAGATAATAAAACCTCTAATCGGGTTGAGAATCAGTTTACTAAGCATAATTGACA